>JASVEL010009894.1:0-126441 GCA_032618575.1 Nicotiana noctiflora
ACGAGAAGGGATTGAAAAGAGATCTCTTCCTTAAAAAGAGGGATTCTGAACCTTCTAACGGTTGAGTATAGAAAAGGAAAAAAACGTTAGTTGAATAGACGTGATGATTGAATTCCATCTCTGAACGACACAACAAATGTGAAAGAAAAGAAAAATAGAGGAAAAACGGAGGCGTAATTAATACAAAAGTAAGAGATAATTGTTAAACCTACAAAAGTAACCGAATTACTCATAGGTGCTATAAATTATTAATAATGCAAGTAATGCCAAGTAATTTTCTCAAAGCACAAAACCTATCCTCTAATAAAGGCTTAGTAAAAATATCTGGTAATTGGTTATTTGTTAAAACAAAAGATATTTCTATGTCTGCTTTAATAACATGATCTCTAATAAAATGATGCTTGATATCTATATGCTTTTCTCAAGAGTGATGCACATGATTTTTTGAAGGACATAGAGCACTAGAATTATCACAGAAGATTTGAAGCTTAAAAAATAGTCCATAGTCACCAAGTTGATAAGACATCCACGGTAGTTGTGCACAACATTGTCTAATAGCATTGTATTCCACTTTGGTTGTGGATAGTGCAACTGATCCTTGTTTTTTTTACTATTCCAAGATATCAAACCTTTGCCAAGCAATGGACATGTCCCACTCGTACTTTTCTGCCTTCCTTATCACCCTGAAAAACCTTCTAGTTTAAAAGTGTTAGAACGAGGATACCATAATCCATAAGAGATGGTTCCAATAAGATATCGAATAATTCTTTTTACCGCTGCCCTTCGGGCACGCCTCCTATGCTTATCACTCACCTACGCTCTTGCAGCATGCCCCCTTCGGGCAATACGGTGTAATACGCGAAGCAGCTGAGCCATAGCTCTTCGATCGCTATATTCTTGCGACAGGGGCCAGAAAGACTCGGTCATAGGAATTTAGAACACCTACGTGCTGGTAAACGAAAACCACCTCGACCGGATCAGAGTAAACAAGAATGTCGAATCAGGCCGCCCTTTGCCTTGAAAGAATTCACACGCGGCCACCAGCTTTCCCAAAATAAGGGGAGATCTGCTGCTTACTGCTCACGGAGTCAGGTGAGACTCCTTAGGAGCTGACTAAAACCTGACACATTCACATACGATGAATATAACAGTTGGTCGACTAGCAGTTAAATAAAGAAGAGACCCAATCATTCCATGATACTTAATTTCATCAACAGATTTTCCCTGTTCATCGTTGTCGAGACTTGTTGAAGGACTCACTGGTCAAAGGAGTTGAAATATTTGGCCAAAGGAGATAATATTGGTCTGCAAAGTTGGATTTCCCAACCTCAAGAAAGTTAAGATTGTCATGTCCTTCAAGGTGTGTTTGGAGAATCATTTTGAGTGGGGATTTGAAAAGTTTTACAAACTTTCAGAATTTCTGTTGGTGACTGCAACGGTTTTGGGGAAGTTCGTTATCATATCAAAGAAAATGAAGTGCAGGAAATGTTCGGCGAAATGTGTGTCCCATTATTTATTTAAATTGGCTAAGAAGCTGTTATGTTGTCCAATATCATTTGCCAAATCTATGATTATCTTCAAGGAGTGAAGCTTTTCATGACTAACCTTCGGAGAGTTTTCTGTCTCAGGATATGAGAAATGTCGCCTTGTATTGAGTGTTTGATAACTTGTACTTACCATTCTCCAAAATATATAGAGTTTTTGATAACTTCTTGTGCAATTATGAATCTTTACCTCTTTACGAGAACAACAACATACTCGGTGTAATTAATCGCACAAATGGGGTCTAGACAGAGGTAGGTGTATGTAGACCTTACTTTTCTATGTACATAGAGATTTTCTTGCAACTGTTGTTTTCCTGGACCTATTATGATGAGTAGATCTACGAGCCACAATTTTTTTCTTTTTTTGTGAGAGTTAGCCTAATGAAGTGTTGTGTTATGCTACCTCTTTTTGTCAATAGCATCAAGATCTATGATTGGGAAAAGGTTACGTTTTTGGCTTGTCTCTTGGAAAAATGATAATTCATTGTTTGTTTACGTCAGTAATTTTTAGCTGTTGTAACTGAGGCTTACAGTGCTGTTAAATATATATATATTTAATTGATATGCCTGAAATCTCTATTCTTCGGGCTTATTTTGGTTGATTGGGATGGCTTACAATTTATAATCTGTTGTAAAAGATTTTGTGGAATAACAGCTCTCTTGGCAGATGTCATGTGAAATTGTTTGGTTTCAGTTTCCCCTTTGTTCTGATAGAGCCTATTGTTTTGGGTTTGGTTGAAAAGGACATATTGTTCTAGTAGATAATTCATTAACAATGATAAAGGACCAAATTAGTACACTTTGGAAAAATCATGATGTATTGGAGTCGGAAGAACATTTAGTTGACTTTAGGTTACAAACTTTATAATACGTATCAACAGTATTAGAGCGTAGCTTAATACTTTTCTTTACTCAAACTAGAGTATGATATAAATGAATCGAAATTTGGATAATAAGTGACAAGGAAATAAATGTTAACTCAATCCCAAAAGTTACCAATTGCACAAGATATAAGGAGATCAATTCTTGGGGCAGATTTTAGTTGGCAGGTGGCATATAATAGCTCATCATGATTGAAGGATTTTTAGCTGACGAAGAAGTTTACATTCCCATTAAAAGTTGTGCATCTTGTCCTCACAAGAAATTGGTCTTTGAATATTATTCACGTATTCTATTTTATTGCGCAAATATACTTCTTTTTTTTACTAAGAATGCCATAGTTTTTCAATATTGGAAGCTTGAAACTTTTGTTTGGAGTGAAAGCTGAAAGTTAATAATTGATTATTATTAAAATTGTGTATAATTTGTGCTTAAATTTTTAGTTTAACTACTAATTTAGTGATTTGCTCTAAAAATTTAAAGTTTCATTGTTGGTCCTTAGAAAGTATTGAAGAAGACAAATTGGGTCTTCTTGATTTGGTGTTATTTGACTAAATTGATGATTGAAGATCATTTGTATTGTTATTTGGAGGTTTGTTTCAAATTTGATATCATTTGTAGCACACTTGAAGTGGTTTGATCAAAATTAAAATTGCAAATTCAAAGAACATGTTGTTGAATGATACAAAAAAATTATATTTAAATGGATAGACTTTAATGAACAATTTAACAGACAGATCAATTTCAGCTAACACAAAGTCATGTTAATCTGATAGAGATTTGTGTACAATTAAACAAGCACAAAATATGCCAAACTGGTATGGTTTATCAACAATTAACAAGTAGGTCGAATGTAAATAACATCAAAGCATGCCAATATATTATAATTTGGTGAACAATTACAAAATCATGCCAACACGCATAGTTTGTAAATAATTAATAATATAGGTAAAATAAATATAACGTAAAATAACCAATCCAGTAGAAAATTCGTGACAAGCAATAAATGTGTATAGGTCTGAAGGTTATTTTCTAAATATATTGTAAAATAGGAATAATATTTAAAGATCAGCCCGTTAAAGAGCCATTCTTTCCAATCATCCATTTTTATGACTCACCCTTGAAACAATGATGGGGAGATTATTTCTCAAACTCAAAAGGTTAAGTCTGTTAGATAAAATTTACTACCGTAAACTAGTGTGTTTTAGTGTAATACTGTAAAACATTGGATAAAAGAAAGAATGAATGTGAATCCAAAATTTTCAAGTTGTATCGAAATGGTACGAAGTTGCTTGAACCTAGCACTCGGGAGGTTGTGCTCGATCGAAAGGGTAAGGGCAAGAATACTTGGATGGACATAGTTCAGGATCGATGTAATTGAGACAACTAAGTAGAGGATGGGAAGATGTGAGACCGGCCAAAGGTGGTTCTGTAAAGCTCTTACGCTTTTACAACTCGTACTATTTTATTTGAAACTTTGTGAATTCGTTCTTTACTCGCTACAAGTATTTCGCTCTAGCTCTCTAGTTCTCTTAGCTATCATTACATTTTTTGACTCGCGAAAAGTGGAAAGACCGTGTCGGTAAAAAACCTCTACTTAAGAAAAAATCTTAAGAGAAGAAAGCTACTAGCAGAGCCTTTGATCCAACTCTTTTTTACATAAAGAAATAAAAATCCAAAAATGGGAAATCCATCAGTCGGATAACAATTTTTTCTAGTAGCACCCACGACAAATTATCTGGAATATGCATCTTTTTTTGGGACGGAGGCGCACGTGCTAAAAAATATCAAGTTGAAAACGCCATACATAACATAATAAAGAAAAGAATGAATATGCCAGCAGAAGACCCTGCTCGAAATAAGTTTTAAGGTTTTCCGTTAAGAGAAGTCTTGGATCAGGACTTGTTTCAATAGCCTTTCGGAGGGGTGAAACATCAGGCAGAATGGATACCGAGTTCGCGGGGCAGGTTATAGCTTTCTAGCGAGACAACTCATCAACGATTGTGCGGGATTGACCGCTCACTTATCCAAGTTTTATAAAAGACACATTTTGAAGTTTTTCCCTGCCTAATGAGGGCATACTTTGAGTCCCAAACTTTCTGTCTAAAGCAAATGTTGGGCGTCCAAGGCTTGCTACACTCTTTCCCTAATACATGCTGGTTATCATAAAGACACCGAGGGATATCGCATGCGCTAGTTTTGGGGATGTTGTTTACACTACTATTGGTAATAACTCAAAGTGTCGGAACGACTCTAGTGGTGCAAGTGAAGGTTTCAGTCTTGTCAAGCGAAGCAACCACTAGTCACCCTTAGTGCTCCAAAATACTCTTTCGCTTGCGTGAGCAACGACCCCTAGCGCCCAGAGCAAGCACCTTTAGTGTTCCCGACTGCCTGTCTTTCGGCCTTTGCATTCCAAACAACCAGTAGTGTGACTGATTTGTGTTCAAAACAACCGTTGATGCTAGCGACGACTCATGGGGCCATTCTTGAATAGGATGGCTTTTCTGGATGTCCCAGAAATAAGGCCTCCAACTCTATGTTATATCATTCATGCCCTCGATCCGGTGGTCCTCATTCTCCCACTTGGCAAGCTGCTACTGTGAACAACAAAGCAAAGGATATTTCCAGAAACCGTCTAGGTTCTTCCTAGGAAGATTCCTTCTTTCTGTCCTATGGAGAGGATAATCCCTGGCCATTGCATGTGGTGTTAGGTCGGAAAGGTGTCCACATCTAGTTTCGAGGTTGGCCTAACCTAACTTGATGACACGCTTATAGTATTTTTCGGCATAAAATGCTGCATAAAATGACTTTCTTGCTCAGTGATCAGTCAATAAAGTCATTCTGGATCCTTGACTCGTCTCAGTCTGAGCCTTTGGCCTATTTGACATTGGGTCAAATCTATAAAGGAAGCATTTCATTGTTGCCGATACTGAGACAGATATCCATGTGTCATATGCTGCGGGTTTTTTAGTGGTTAAACCGGGCGATGCTCCGTCAAAAGAGATGGACAGTAGTATTGAAACATATTTTAGTGAAGACAATCCGGCGTCTCTATTTCCAACTATCCATAAAAGGAGTGATAAGATGTTGTCCGACTTTCTAGAGCGCTTTGCAGTCGTAGTGCGAAAACTGACTCTTTTCGATTCATGTGTGGCCCTTCCTGGATCTGGACTACTACTATGCCTCATGTTTACTGTTTAGTTCAGTTACTTTTTTTTTTCTTGCAAACACGAAGGGGAAAAAATAGGATGGTGAGACTTGTTAAGTCATCAAATGAACTGAGGTATAGAGAGGACTCAAGGACAAGACACGACTCAGACCCTAGTAAATTTGATCTTCATTGACCTTGTTGTACGCAGATCGATTACTCTCATTTGAAGGTGAAGCCCGTTTAAAGGCAAATCACGGTATCCGGGATTTGACTAGAGGCGTAAATTGTTAGATTCAGCCAATTATTTTGAAAATTTTGTATCATACCAAAGTTTATTACTCTATCAAAATTTGAATTTGAAACTATCATAATTATCTTGGCTTCTCTTCGGTATTAGTGTGATTTTATTAATTTTCGTTTTTTTTTAAAACAAGATCTAAAACAATCTCACAAACAAATATGTTTGTTGGCATACAAGACATCAACATTGAAAAGTGCCATCACTACCATTATAAAACTCATATTGTTCTAGTGGACAAACCAAAACATTAGTTCCATCTTAATTAAGTAAACAATACTAGAGACCAATAATGATGTCATATTCAAGTTGGATATTTGGAGAGAGGTACCTAAAAGGAATTCATGAACATTATGTTAGAAGTGAAAGCACTATTAAAATGCAAATTTCTCAAACAATGCATAGACAGAAAGTTCTCCACGCCCAAGCCCACGCCTACCAACCCCACCTCCTCTCTCCAAAATGATTTTATTTTCAAATTTCAATTTTATTTCCGTCACTACCCAACCTGCTACCACCCCCCCCCCCCCCTTCAATTCTTTTTTTATACTTTTTTTTCTAATTTTTTTAATTTCTATTTTTTGTTTGAGAATTTTTCAGAAAGAACCATCTTTTAGTGTTAATTAGCAATTTATAGATACCCTTTGTTATATTACGTGCTATAGATATCTTTTATCAAAATGTAGAATGTATTTTCTGTATTTAAGTAGATGTATTTAATAATACAACCAAAAAAGTAGGATGTAAAACAGGAATCCCATCTAATTTGGATATGCATTTTACTGTATTCAAATCCTATTAAAAGTAAATATCGTAACGCCTAAACGTAATTTTTGGAATGTTAAGAATTCTAAAAACGGAACAAAATCTAATCAAATAATATTTTCCTAATTTTACTCAACTAACTTGAAAGATACCTAATTAATTTGTATTCTTGTAAAAGAAAAAAAACCATCTTTTAATGTTAATTAGCAATTTATTGATACCCTTTGAATAAAAATGAATACATACAGGAGGAATCTGAATATAGTTGACAACTTACTGGAATATTTAACTAATAAAAATAAAATTAATTAATAATTTTAATTACAACTAAAAATTACTGGAAAAATTGAACAGGCTCTCAGCAATCAAAATAACTAAGAATACATATAGATATTTTGAGGAAGGAGAATACATTTTACCAAAAAGTACCCAAATACAACAAAATACATGCAAATACAATATGATACATGTAAAAAAATTGAATACATACAGGAGAAATACATTGAATACATATGAATACATATATGAGGAATCTGAATATAATCGAAAACTTAATGGAATTTTTAACAATTAAAAACAAAATTAAGTAAATATTTTAATTACAATTATAAATTACTGAAAAATCAACCCACAACTTACAGCAATCAAAATACATAAGCATACATATAAAAACTTTTAAAAAAACGAATACATTAATGGTGGAGGAACAAGAGTCCACAATGGCGGAGGAACAAGTTCAAAAATGTTGTATTTGGATGGGAGAAAAGTACAGAAACGTGAGTTAGTGGGAGAGAAAGGTATATTGTATGTGAAAAAGAGAGAGAAAGTATTTTTACGGTAAGCATGTGAGAGAAATTAAAAAAAAAAAGAGAGAAATATCTTTTTTTGGCATATATAGTGCCTTAAATTTAGGATATAACCATAAATAAATAATTTGCTATTTAGGACAAAGGGTATCTATATGATGTAATATTTTTAAATGATATTTATTATTGATAAATAGGGTAGTAAGGTTTTCTATAGGGTGTAAAAATTTCTTTTTGTTTTTCTGCATCACCCACCTTGCTAAACCCCCCCCCCCCCTCCCCCTCTACAAAAAAAATCCCTTTTTAGTAATTTTTGAATTTTTGTTTTTCGTTTTTCTGCATCACTCACCCCCTGCCCCACTACCTCCCCCCCCCCCCCCCCTCCCCAAAAAAAATTATTTTTTTACATATTTTCAGCTTTAGTTTTTTTATCTTTCGGTTTACAGGTTCAAAATTTTACAAGTTTCAAAGTTATGAGTTCGGAGGTTTATGTGTTTGGAAGTTTACAGGTTTAGAAACTATAAAGTTTGCGGATTCAAAAGTTCGCGATTTTGAAAGTATAGTGGTTCAAAAATTTATGAAATTTGTAGGTTTGGAAGGTTGTTGGTTCGAAAGTTTATGGTTTCATGTTTATTGTATCTAAATTATTTATGAATACTCTTGAGAAGTTATTTTCCTTAATTACATACCAAACACCAAAAAATAAATAAGATTACTACTTGTTTTCCAAGAAAATATTTTTCACGGAAAACCTTTTCTGTTATACCGAACACACCCTATGTCATTAACATTTACACTGCACACATGAAGTTAAGGACACCATGTCCTTAATATTTACACCGCACATATGAGGTTAAGGACATGATATCTTAAAGTTTAACAGCAGAAGGTGCAAATACAAGATACTTTAATATTTACACAACACTCATGAAGTTAAGGGCATCATGTCCTTAATAAGTATTTAGTTAAGGACACTATGTCCTTAATATTTATATTGCACACATGAAAGAACATCATTTTTAACATTTACACTGCACATATGAAGTTAAGGACATGATGTCCTACAATTTAACAACATAAGGTGCAAATACAAGACACTTTGTCCTTAATATTTACACAACACTCCTGAAGTTAAGGAAATATTCACACTACCCACATGAAGTTAAGGACACAATCCTTAACATTCACACTACATATATGAAGTTAAGGACATGATATCCTAAAGTTTAACAACAGAAGTTGCAAATACAAGACATTTTGTCCTTAATATTTACACAGCACGCGTGAAGTCAAGGATACCATATCCTTAACATGTACAGTGCACATATATGAAGTTAAGAACAAGATGTCCTAAAGTTAAACCAGAATGTGCTAATTCAAGACACTTTGTCCTTAATATTACACATCACTCATAAAGTTAAGGACACCATGTCTAGCATAGGGGTATTTTTGTCCGGTCAAGTAAAAATTTATTAAAGCACTGACTAAAGAGTAAATCCATTTTAAACAGTAGCTTAAGAGTAAATACAGCTCTAATTAATGACTAACTGTGCACCTCCCCCATTTTAGATGGCTTGTTGGGGGCCTGTCTCACTAATGATAACATGCAGAAAAGAAGGTAAAATCTATGTCGCAGATACTTGGAAGAAAGACTTTTGAAGTCTCGTGGAAGAATATAGGACACATTTTTTGGTTAACAAAAAACGTGTAATTAAAGGAGTTGGGGGTCAGATTAAGAATAGCAAAAGTTGTAGATAATATTAAAATGTTCACATTCAGAGGATTGACGCTATGGACGAAGCAAGCTAGCAAAACACACATTTTAATGAGGCTAATTATCATGAAATGTGGTTTGTAGATCAACTCATCATAATACTTACAGGAAAACAAGTGTTGCAACTTGCAAGAAACTCTCAGTGCACATGCACAACATCTAAAATGCAACAAATAAAAGCTTCATGCTAAACCAAGCGGTAAGTTCAAAAGGGCAGTAATTAGTTAATAGAGAAGTTAAAGATTCGTGACTGCATTAAGTTTATCAGAAACTTAATATAAGGGAACATGTTTGTATCCTGAGACAGAAATACTTGCAGTCAAGTCATAGAAAGCTCATTCCTGGAAGATAATCACAGAATTGGCGGAGGATCTTGGGCAATTTGACACCTTCTTGGCCAATCGTGATAAATATCGGGACACACATTTGGTATAACATATCTCACACCTTCGTCTGCTTGATACGATGACAAACTTCTCCAAAACCAGTGCATTCTTTAACAGAAAGTTTGAAAGTTTGAAAAGCTTCCTGATATATTCCCATCCGAGATGATCCTCCAAGCACATCCCGGGAGAGATGACAATCTTAACATTCTTTAGGTTGGGAAAGACAAAGCCTGAATTATATCTCTGCAGATCAATGTTATCACCTTTCTCCAAATATTCAAACTCAAAGCGGCACCAGAAATCATCAAACTGGAGACAGAGAATATAGTCAGGGCTAAATACAGGTCAGCCTAATGGAAATTGAGCTAAAGTGACAAAAAATGATTTCACAGTATAAGTGTCCAGTACAGAAAAATTTCAGAACCAGCAAATATTAGCGGTACTTGGAACATGATTATGACATCCTTCCGGCCATAAATATTCATGGCAGGTAGCCGCGGCACAAGGTGACAGCGCAACAATCTTTCATTTCAGATCTCATTTGCCACAACAAAACCAACCATATTACAGTTACAAAAGCAAAGCTTCTTAATGATAATCCAGGATATATTCGCATTCTCCTTCAACAACTTCTCGGGGAAAGGGAGGGGGAGATTGTTAAAACATCATTAAATGAATAGATGTAAAAAGAAAAGAAAAAAGATCCAGGAAGTTACAGGCTGATTTTCAACGTCTATGACAACTGTCTCCACAAGAGGTGAGGCTCGCAAAATCCCAGCTGCTCCATACAAATTAAACTTTTCCAAGTGCAACTCTAACTCTAGATATTTGCATGTCAAATCTGGAATTGGCACCTCTTTGAACTGCAATATGCATAGGACCTGGTGCAGTAATCCCAATGAAACTATTAGAATGGAGAAAGCAATAACAATGAATAGAAACTACTTATGAGATAGAGAGTGTTTTACCAAATCTAACCGTGACGTAAAAAAAAATCCTCCTTTCTAGATCTGCTAAAATAAATAACCCACATCCAAAATTGACAAAAAGGATTGTAAAAAAGCACAAAAGTCCATACAAGTTTCTATAATATGTCCAGTTGTGTTAAATTTTTGCAAAGGTACTCAATTGTATAATGTTTACGTTCAACTGCCTGCTAAAAATCAATCTGAAAAAATAAGCACTATACTTTTTTGAGAAAGATAACGTAATTGCACCAAGTTATGTACAACTAAGCAAAAGCATCCTTGTTTAGCTATGCAGGGTACTAATGACAAAAGTCACAAACCTGAGTGAACCAATTTCCAATTGTTAACCTGGTTGCACATCTCAGCTTTTGAAGATAATCTAGGACGAGGGTCTTAAAACGTTGATGAAAATCATGACAACTTTCTTCCTCATCATCATCAGAATCTTGATCAAGATTGTCCTGAAGTTCTTTGAAACATTTAATGTCGAAAGTAAGCTTCGCATGAACCAAGGAGGACACATCTACAAGCCTACACCTGAAATCATAAAAATCTTTTGAAAGCTCCAAATGCTGAAGATACGGGGCAAAAATTTCAAAGGAACGATTACTTCCACTTCCATCATCATCCGGCCAATAACCTTCATCTAGCCAATAACCTTCCAATGCTAGGCTTTTCACTTTTGAAGATTTAATTTCGAGGCGACGAAAGCCCCCAACCTTATGAAATACAATAGTTTCCAGAGAAGGACACCCTGAGAGTATGTTCACAATTTCGGCATCCACTACCACCATATCCTCCAACTTGATGCTCGTTAGAGACTTCCACGCTATAACAATATCAGAAACTAAGCAACTACCTACAAGATGTAACGTTATCAACGACGAACAGGTGAAGAAAGATTCGGGAAATATGCAAACGTGAGAATCAGAATATATAATAGCATCTTCCACATTTTTGTCAACAGCACAACTAAGCCATCGACCGATTTGGAACTTGTATTTAAACAGGCGACTACAGTCGATCTCAAACTTTTTAATTTTGGAAGCAACGGAATGAGCTAACACGTAGTCCACAAATGATAGGAAGCGTTTTGATTTCCCGCGAATATGACTGAAATAGAAGTTATAAACAGAGGTCCAGAGATGCTGCCACCTTTTTGAGAGAACACATGTCGCGTACGCCTCCTCTGTCGCAGGCAAAAGAGAGAGAATCTGAACAAGGATTGCGTCCGGTAACTGACTGATATAGTCGTCTTGGGGTCCTTCAACTTCACTCACTTCCTGTTTCTTCGGCGGTGGAGGATCTTCGCTGAAGTCGCCGGAAGAAATATTGCCGTCATCTTCGCTGCAGTCGTCGGAAGAAATACTACCACTAAAGCCGTCATCTTCGCTGTAGTCGCCGCAAGACATACAACCACTAAAGTCGTCATCTTCGCTGTAGTCGCCGGAAGAAATACTATTTCTACGGTCGTCATCTTCGCTGTAATCGCCGTAAGAAATACTGCCGTCATCTTCGCTGCTGTCGCCGGAAGAAGCCATGATTTTGGGTTCAACTTACTATTTCTTCTTTCTAGGGCTTCTTTGTTTTTGTCTTTTCAAATTGCAGCTTCGGCGCTAGAAAATTGGGCTAAAAAAGAACGAAAGAAATGGGATTAAGGTTAAGCCGGGCCCCGGGGCCATATTAGGAGCCCGTTTGAATTGGCTTAGAAAAAAAAGAATTTTTAACAAAAAGCATCCATTAAGACCTAATTAGCAATAAATAGAAACTCTTTCTTATATTACGTGATATAGATATGTTTTATATTATTTTATGATGTATATAGTGTATTAAATAAATTGTATTCAATAATACAACATAAAATGACGCCGCACAAACAGGGATTCCTGTAAATCATGATCTGTATTTATGTATATTAAGCTATATTAAGCGGAAAAAAGTAACGTTTTAGTGTAAATCACGGGAAAATGAATCTGTATTTAGGTGTATTAAGATGTATTAAGCGGGAAAAAATAACGTTTCAGCGCAAATCATGGGAAGGTGAAACAAATCATGGGAAAAAATGTATTAATATGAAAGAGAAAATAACAAAAAACGGAAATTATACCATAAATTGGTGAGAGAAAATTTTTTGTACCATCTAATAAGGCTTAAATATAGGAAAGTATTAAATTTAAATTTTTTGCTACAAAATAAAAATGGTTATTATATTATGGAAAAATCTTAAAAATGTATTTATATGTTATAATTAGGGTACTAACAAATTCTATAGGTGATAAAATTTCCTAAAAAGAATAAACTTTTAAGCACAAGTGCTTAAAAGTATTATTTAAGTATTGGAGCTGGTTTCATTAAATAAACAGTTATGCGTTTGGATAAAAGTACTGGAGCTGAAAAGAAAACTGTTGAAATATTTGGCAAAAAAGTACTGGTAAGCACTTTTTCTAATAAAATGATTAAAATATCCTTAAAGTTGTTAACACTATAAAGAAGTTTATTATTATAATATTTTATTTCGAACTTATATATATATATATATATATATATATATATATATATATATATATATATATATATATATATATATATATATATATATATATATATATAATTTATTGTATAAAAATCACAAAAGGAAATGCTTTTTGAAGAATTTTGAAAGAAAAAGAGTGAACATTTTTAATATGTTTTGAACGCATTTCTACTGAATTTATTTCAAAGAAAACAAAAAACCTTTTTGATTTTGATCCTTTACATATTTTGAACAAACAAATTTTTATTTCTTATTAAAAGTTAAGAAACTGAAATTAACGCAAATACTAGATAGTTGAACTGTTGTTATGCCAATAATTTTAGAATTCGAATAATAAAATACCATTGGCTAAAAGGGAAAAAAGAAATTACCAATGAATATTAAAAGTTTGAGTTGGATATTATAATTATTTCATAAGTTTGTGAAGGACATTTTTGGAATAATGAAAGAGGGTAAAATAATTGGTCAAAGATAGTTGGCCTTTAAGCTGGAAAAAAAAAAAGTTAGAATCAACCAACTTGTGACTTTTGGCTTTTTTTAAGTCAATTTTAACTTTTTTTAAGCTATTTTCTTTTTTGCCACACTCTCTAACATCTAAAAATGGCTTATAAGCTGTTTTGACCAGCTTTTAAGCCAATCCAAACAGGCTCTAGAACTCGTTTGTTTGCACTTATGGAGAATTCAAATTTCAATTTATTTTTTAATTTAAATTTTAATCATTTAGATTTCAACCATTAAGCTAGCGTTTGGCCATAGATCCCAAATTTATTTTGAAAAAATTTGATTTGTGTGAAGTTTTGTTTAAAGATGAAAATGTGTTTGGGCATACGTTTTCAGAACATATTTTCAACTTTATTTTGGAGAAACATGTATATAATTCCCAAGTTCTGAGATTTTTGCCCAATATCAGTCCAATAAGTGATTTTAGGATTTGAAATTTGGGATTTGGGATTTGACCAAAGTATAGGCGCCAAACATGAGTTTTAAAAATAAATCCCAAAGTTATTTTGACAAAACTTATGGCCAAACGGGGCCTAACTCTGTTTATTTTTTAATTTTATAACTACCTAACGAATCTGAATAGGTCGTGATGATAAAAATTTACAACAGAGTCTTAATATCATTAAGATGTTACACATTCAATAATTTATGTACAATTGATATTTCTCTATTACTTATATACTGTTACCGCTAATCACAATTACCACTACTATCATTGTTCGCAACCATTATAGATTACCACCCACCCCGCACCATCCAATACCCATTAACCAATATCCACAACCACAACTACCACTATTGCCAACTACCAAGCACGAAAGCCATCTGTCACTATCACTAGCAATCATTTACAACCATCACCACCAACAATTATTACAAGCACAATCACCCATCATTATTATCAACCACTACTATATATCATTCATCCCTAATAATAGACACCACCACTATTAACTATTATCGTTATCCGCTATGTACTACCCATAATTACTATTATCAACCAACACCACCACCAGTCACTGCGCAATCGACACCCACAATCACCACTATTAGCGATCATCACCACCAACCACCATATAATTATTGTAAAATATTTTATTAATATAATATTAAATTAATTTGTACTATTTGATTTGAATTTATGCTTATTAACTTTTAAATAAAGACAAATTTTACACATTCATATTTAGAGAAAACGAACAATTTTAATATTCAGTATACAGATCTTAATACAATATCTCAATATTCATATGTGTGTATATATATATATATATATATATATATTAAAATCATTGAATATGAATACACATATGAATATTCAGATGTGTATTCAAACTTAGACGTTTTAATCTTAAAAGTTCACATGTTATTCGGGGGCCAAATTAACATTTTTGCGGATGCTTGAATTTAACAAGCTCCGAGTTTATTTATTTTTAAACTTCATTATCCTGGTGCATTCCTTCTTTTAATTAACAAACATTTTAAAATTATGTACAGCCTAAAGATAAGGTTCTTGAACCCGTCAAATTAATTCATAAAATTCACCTCTTCGTAATTGAATACTCATTTTTGTTGAAATCCTGGATCCATCCATAACTGATTTTCAAGTTCTGCTATAATAAATAAATGTTGAAGTTCCTTACTATTGGATTCTATGTTTTCCTGAGAAAATCAGGTTGGTCAGGTGCTATACTAATTGAAAAAAATATGAGTATGGGCTGTTTGAATTCTATAAAACAATTTGTAATATTTTTGGAACTTACGAGTATTATTTGCCTAGGTTGATCTATCTTTCTCAACAATGGGTTTGATTTTAACCTAAATAGAGTTGTGTATACCAAGTTTGGATTGAGATGAATCAAAAAAATTTCAAGCCAAGCAATCAGATTCTAAGGGCATCATCAGGAAAATCATTCAAAAAGTTATCTACAGAGGATCACTGAGGAACAGACTTGCTGCACAACTTGAAAGGCTATCGCGGTCCTAACGTGCCTACGCTAGGACCGCGGCCAAAAAACCTCTCTGAATCTCATCTCATCGCGGTTCGGTCGTGCCCACGCTGGGACTGCAGCCAAAAGGCTTCTATGAATCTTAAATAGCAGCTCGCTGCTGTCCTGCCATACCCACGCTGGGACCGTGACAGTCCTCCTCTAGACCTCGTTTGTGTATTTCAAATGGTTCACTTGGCGACTTTGATGTGATTGGCTTCTTTTTATTCCATAAGTGATACAAAACCACTCCATAGCCTTCTTCTAATACATGAAACCTGAAGACATGAAAAGCACTCATAAGAGCATTTTGCTATCACTTTTACAATAAAAACTCTACAAGAAAGTGGTCCTTTTGGGGCTTAATCATAGTTAAATTCACCTATTATCAAAACCCCACATTCAAAACTTTGCTCGTCCTCGAGCAATTTAAACCACACTTTTATGCTTAATTGCTCAACGAATTACCCAAATTATGTCACACCTGCCATTATGAAAGAATAACCTAAGCAGTGCACTATCACAACTCAGACGTAGACTCTAATGCCATTCCAAACACATACTCACTCTAATTACTCTAACAGAGATGAAAGCTTGTTATTTCTTCCTGTGTTATATGCCCTCGCATTATTAAATTGAGAGAAGTTCCACACGTATAGAATCAAGCACAAAAAACTCATATAGAAAGAATTCACTCACTCTCAGCAAAGAATATTCATATGCCATACAGATACACCATAAGCTTGCCCTTAGTGTAATACTCTACTTATCGAGTTCATTCAATCTTGGTTCAATTAGGACTTTAATTAGTTGTAATGTAGGCTATGGGACGGGTAGGATACATTCAGATATAAGAGTGACTACACCTCCCTAAGCACTTTAATACATACTGTACATTTTAACTTTTAAGCCCTATACTTATGTCAAACCAAACGTCACTTTCACATCAATTTATATTACCCCCTACTTCTTTAAGTACTTACATCAAGAGCCACCACCTATCAAGGATTTTTTTTTCTGTTGTTCTTTTGTGGCTCTTCATTTTTTCGAACATTGCTCCTTTCTCCTTATTCAATTAGTTCCACTCAAAAGCCAAATCAACCACCCCACACACTAACTTTTATAAAGTTCATAACATTCAAGTGCTCATAGGAGGTGAAAAGGTTCAAATAGATGGTTAATTCAAACAAATGGGTAAGGCTTGTAATGTGGTTGCCAAAGAAACAAGGTTATCGGCTCAAAGGGGTTAACTAATATTCATAATAATTTGGTGGGTAAAATATGTCTATATGTCTCAATAAGAAATGCCTATATCACTTCCAAGACTGAACAAAACTACTATTTCGCTTTGCAAACACATCGGGCAAGTTCTAGGTATCACATGTAGCACAGAATGTAAGTAATTCTTAAACACACTTGGCAAGTAACACATTCTGAACTAGTTCGTCAACACACTCACATGAGCATTCAAGCAAGACAAGGTGTACAGAATTAAGGCACAAATTATGAGTCTACATATGAGCCTAAACATTGCACTCTCAGGTTAGTTTAGTTGTTAGCGAGTGTATACATCAAAAGGGTGGATTCTTGCCCTTAACCCTTCTAATCTAAGAGAGTCTTCAGAGTCCCAAAAAAATCTACCTAACCTGGTTCAAGAAAAAACCCTTGGAAAAGAACCGTAGTAAAAAAAAAAACAAGGGAGAATTACTACACTACCTAAAAAGGGAAAAGAAAATAAATAAAAAATTACCTACGGGGACTACTTCCCTCAAGAGTATTGTCCAAGTAGTCCGTCCTCAGGAAGGGTCCTTTACCCTATATCTATTATTTTTAACAACCGACTTTGACCCTCAAGAGACACGTCGACAAGTGTCTGTCATTGGGCCAAGTCAGTTATATATAGGGTGATACAATATTTTAGCTATAAAATTACAACATGCTTAATATATACAATACAACCCATACAACAACAAGTCTCCCACCCAACACTTAAAATCATGGCATGTCCCCATGTCATACAAAAATAAAGAGTAGTAGGGTAAGAAGACTTCCCTGAGTATCACTCGGAGGTCCACATGACAAGCCCGTCCTACTGCACAGAACCACTCCATCATGCGATTCTCAGACCTGGAATAGCGCTGAGACATAGCATCCATCCTCACATGCAGGCCATCCACCGAGGTACGAAGGTCCTCGAGCTCCTCCTCCACTGAACGTAGCATTGGCCGGGTGGATTGTGACCTAGAGAGTTCAGCTCCAGTGTGGGGTCGCCAGGATGATCTGACTCCGTCAAATGACCTCCTTGAGGGTGCCATTGGTGATGGGGCATCTTCCTCATCATCAATATCTATGGTTGTGGGCATATATCTGCCCACGTTGATCCTTGAAGTTCTGAAGGGTATCTTTACGGGCAATATACCATCAGAGGTAGAGTGGAAACGCCCTTGAGCAGACACAGTCAAGTCACCAATGAGGGGAAATAAAACCCTTAGATTGCAGCGAAGATCTGAGGATCATTTTATCACCAATAAGTCGCACCGCGTGTGAGCACGTGATTTTTGCCTCGCACGAATTACTCCTAAAAAATTCAAAATAAAATACTTCTGTGTTGTATGCAATGTTTTTTTTTTTTTGTGGATTTTATGTTAATTTTCTCTTATTGTTTGCGTTTGCATGTCCGTGTTTAAATAAATAAAAAATACAAAAATATACTGCGTTTGTACATGAAATTCAAGTGTGCAATTAAGAGTAATTAAGTTTGTTTTATGAAAATGAAAAATGACAAAAAATATATATCTTTTGCATGTTTTTACCATTTAAGGCCCAATTGTGTAATTTTATTTTAATTTGTTATTTTTATAACGTGTGATAATTTTATTAAGCATCAATTTGTTATTGGTGAATTAATTAGGATTATTTTTATAATTTTTTGCATTAGGATTTCGGTTTATATTTTTATTAATTTAGAAAAAAAAACAAAATGAAGAAAAACAAAATCAAATAAAGAGTTAAAAATCCGGATTGGGCCAATTGAAGACCAGGCCCAATGTAATTACCCAATCCCTCACCCGATCCGCCCAACCCCAAGTGGCCCCGTTGATCTGGACCGTTGGATTTTATTATCCAACGGCCCAAATTAAGTCGGGCGTTTAATTATACCCAAAACCCATTTACCTGTTTCCATTCGGCCAAACGACGACGTTTAGGTTTAATGGGATGATCTGGATCGTTGGTTCCCACCATCCAACGGCCCAGATCAAGCAATCCATTTTCAATACACCAAACACCCCCAAAACCCCTTGTATCTATTCATTTCTCGTTCACCCGTTCAACCTCTCAAACGCCCTAGCCGCCCGCCGCCGTGCGTCGCCTGCTGCCGGAAATCGCCTCACGGCGGTTCCGGTAGGCCAACGGCCACCAAATTAACACCAACCCTTCTCCTCACCTCCCTCTCTTCGAATCCGGCCTCCGTTAGTCTCGAATCCGTCTCGAGCGTGTCGAATATTGAATCAAAGGTCGCCGGAATTTGAAAACCATGCCAAACCTCACCAAAATCACACCATAGCTTCCCCTCACCTCCCTCATACCCCTACCGGCCCTGGTTTGGCTCGAATCTTGCCAGAACCAGTCGAGCCCCAAAATCTCGGCCATGAACCCTAAACTCGATTCCTGCCTAATTGAGGTCTAATAGACCTTAATTGGGATGTTTTCATTGTTGAAAACATCTCAATTGAGGTCCATTGGCCTCAAAAAATGAAGAATCCAAGTTCAAGTTGAATCCAAAGTTCGAATTGAACCCAAGACGGGTCCGAGTCCGTTCAAGTGCGGATTTGTCTTCTCTTATGGTATTTCCTCTTTTATTTCATCATATTCCGTTTGTTAAATCAGTTGAATTCTATTTTCTCGCTTTTTCTGTTCTGTTCTTCATCTCCAAAGACCCTTTATTTGGTCGATTGGTATTCTGTTATTTGTTCGAGTGTGCTTGTTATAGAATAGTTATTCGTTTCGATTAGCGTCGTCGAATATTTGGTTTTCATTTTTGCCGAGATTTTCAGAATCAATGTTTGGCTAATTAATTTGTTATCATTGTTATGTGTTGTAGTTGATTAAATGCGTCGTTTAACTGCGTAGGTTTGATTTGTTTGAGATTCCGGACAGTGATTAGCACTTTTGAATTGAATTGGAGTGTTTGGTTGAAACTGAAATTAAGATTCGAATTAGCTAATTAGGAAATTAAGGTTTAGCATTTAGAATATTTTAATGCCCTGCACATGGAGCTGAGCAGTGGAACCTGCTGTCACCAGCAGGGCACTTAGCCATGTCTGGACAGAGGTTACTGTTTAACTAATAACACTCATGCTTAGACATAGTGTAGTGGGGAGAAAACAGAGGGCATAATGGGCTGGTAGAGCAGGGATGGGCAAGGGTTTGAGTGGATTTTTCTGGTCCTTGGCTTTTAGGAGGGGGGTCTTAGCTATAAATGAGGAGATTCTCAGGAGGTAAAGGGGGATTTTTTGAGATACACACAGGCTTACACTGGATTTTTGAGAGAAATAGTTCTAAAACATATAGACCCACATACCCAGAGGATTAGACAGTGAGAGACTAGACATATATTTTAGAGCAGGATATAGAAAACATTCTGTTTCTTTAGCTCACTGCTTCAGGCAGTCTTCGAGTCTATTGAGTTGTGTCTTGATGCCACATTGGGTTTTTTTTGGAGTTCCTGAAGTAGCCACTAGGTATTTCGGAAGTTAAGGTTGGTCTATTGGGATTGTTTGATATCAGAGGAGGGGAACATTGAGACCTACAATAATTTCAGACATACACAGTGATAGTGATTTTTGAGGAAGGATTCTGGGAATATAGTGATAGACAGACATTGATATCCATAGATATCTTAGAGAAAACAATGATATAGAGATTGAAATAGCTACTGTTTCATTGGATTGTTATTTGAAGTTCACAGGGGTCTCTTGCATCTATTTCTGGTTTGTCTGTTTCCTGTTGGTCGAGGTTTTGCTACTGGTTTACTGTTGGTTGTGTTTTGGATATTGCTGAGGATTGTGTCACTGGTTTGCTGTGGTTGTTGTTTTGGATATTGCTGAGTGTTGTGTCTGTGGCTGTTTGCTGTTGGTATTGCTGTTCTGTGTTGTTGCTGGTTCACTACTGCTGTTGCTGTGAATTGCTTGCCACTCCATCACTGACCCCCTTTTCTTTTACTCTTCAATACCCAGGTACACATTTATGAGCTTATTTTGATGTAACTGGGAAGAGAAGTCTGAAAATGAGATGCTCACAGATTCATATGTATTGAATGTCTCTTCTTGTGACGACCCAAAGGGTCATCACTTATTTAATTAATCATTTCGAGCTTCTGAGGCCTTGAAAACCTCATTCTATGTTGCCTCGATTTACGTGCACAATCCGAACATGTAGCCGGAAAGATTTTGTGATAGAAAATATGAATTCTATGAGAAATTTGGATAAAATGATATTAAAATTGATATGGTTGACTTCGGTCAACATTTTTGGTAAACGGATCCGGACCCGAGATTGGATGCTCCCGAGAGGTCCGTAGGAAAATATGGGACTTGGACATGCGTCCGGAGTCGAATTCTGAGGCCTAGAGCCCAAGTTATGAATTTTTCTATGAAATTGCTTTTGATGTAATTGTTAAAGGAAATGAATTAATTGACCTTGGTATCGGGCTCGTATTTTGGTTCCGACGCCCGGTTCAAGTCTTAAATATTATATATGTGATTTCTGTAAATTTTGGTGACATTCGAATGTCGTTTGAGATGTTTTGGACCTTGAGTCCCAAGTTTGAAAGTTTTGAAAACCAAATGTATGAAAATCATGAATTTGAGGCTTGATTTGATGAAAACGAGGTGATATTAGTGATGTGATCGCACGAGCAAGTTCATAATGTGTTTTTGAGGTTGTGTACATGTTTGGTTTGGAGCCCGGGGGGCTCGGGTAAAGATTTGATAGGCCGTTGGATTAAATTCTGAATTTTTGCACTGCTGGTTTTTCACCCAGCTGTTGGCTTCGCAATTGCGAAGTATTTCTCGCAATTGCGAAGGGGGGAGTACAAGGCAGGGCTCGCAAATGCGAACCCCGATCGCAAATGCGAAGCCCCTCATGACCCAGCCTTGTTCGCAAATGCGAACAATTGTTCGCAAATGCGAAAGTCCCCAGGGCCTGCCTATGTTCGCAAATGCGAACAAAGGTTCGCAAATGCGAACATTTCCTAAACTGCCTTGGTTCGCAAATGCGAACACTGCCCTATACAGCCTATGTTCGCAAATGCGAACATTAGTTCGCAAATGCGAACAGTCCCTTTGTCTGCCATTGTTCGCAAATGCGAACAAATGTTCGCAAATGCGAACTTCCCAGCCTTAGCTTATTTTTCAAACTCCAGAAATTGGTCGGGGTTCGCAATTGCGAACCCATGTTCGCAAATGCGAACACGGAGACCTGTAAAACACGATTTTAAGTTCATTTCTTCACTTTTTACAAAACAAAAACACCCATTTGCGATTTTTCACGGATTCCTTCTTCATCAAAACAATTGTAAGTCACTTTTTACTTAATTCTTTCAATTCCTAACATCATTAAACATGTTTTTCATTAGAAATCAAAGGTTTTCATGGTAGAATTCTTGTTTTTGTTAGAAAATAGGGTTTTTCATAAATTGGGGAATTGGACCTCGAATTGAGGTCCGATTTTGAAACAAATCATATACATGAACTCGTGGGGGATGGGTAACCGGATTTTGGTCCTAACCCCGAGTTCCGACCATGTGGGCCCGGGGTTGAAATTCACTATTCCGGCAGAATGTTGTAAAAGTTGTATTTGGTCTTAAGAATTAGTTTGTTGAGTAGTATCGATGATATTAAATCAATTGTGTATAGATACGGTTGGATTGGAGCCAAATTTGAAAGAAAAAGACATTTCCACGGATTGAATTGTTCATAAACATTCGAGGTAAGTGTTTGTTCTATCCTAGCTTGAGGGAATAGGATTATGTGTTATGTGTTATGTGATCGAGTGCGGTGTATGGGCTGTGGTGACGAGCATCCATACACTGGCGTCTAGTATGACCGTGAGTCGTTGGAAAATGATTATTTTGAGATATATTACGGATGAATTGTTATTGTTCTCCCTTGTTGGGACTTGTTGTGAAGATAATTATTGATTGCCCTTGATGGGACGGTTTATGAATTACCGTTTCTTTCTTTGCCCTTAACTATGATTGTTATTTGGGTGAGAAAGAGTGATAATGCACGAAGGGTGATGCCGTGCCATGTTTATTTATTTATGCACGAAGGTTGATGCCGTGCCATGTTTATTTATTGATGCACGAAGGTTAATGCCGTGCCATATTTATTTATTGATTATGCACGAAGTATCATGCCGTGCCCTATTATTGATTATGCACGAAGGATCATGCCGTGCCCTATTATTAATTATGCACGAAGGATCATGCCGTGCCCTGTTATTGAACCATGTACGAAGGATCATGCCGTACTATGGATGTGAGGATGAGAGTAAAAACACGAAGGGTGATGCCGTGCAACTGCTTGCTATTTCTTGAAGTGATAATACTTGTGAAATTATTAACTGTGATTAATTGTTGAATTCTTTAAGGTATTCCTTATTGTGTTAATACTTGATTATTTCTTGTTATTTTGTGGTACACATATATATATATATTGAATTGCACAGGTTTATGTGAGTGTATGGTTCTAGGCTTGTCACTACTTCGCCGGGATAGGCCAGGCACTTACCAGCACATGGGGTCGGTTGTGCTGATGCTACACTTCTGTGCGTTTTTGCACAGGTCCAGGTTACGATCAAGAGCAGCAGCAGCAGCAGTAAATTGATTGCGTGGGAGTTGATCACATTTGAGACCGAGGTAGCTTGCAGACGTCCGCAGGCCCGGCGTCTCTCTCTTTATTTATGTTATTAGTCGTAGTCTCTTTGTTCCGAGACAAACAGAATTATGTTATATTTCCTTCAGACTTTTATGTGTAGTATTCCATAGTAGTTCGTGAGTTGGTGACTCCACATCTTGGGTAGAAGAATTCAGTATGATTTTCACTTTGTAATTAGTTATTTCTATCTGATAAAGTATTTCGCATTTATTTAATTAAAATTGTGCTAGAAACAAGATAGTATGTATACAGTGGCTTGCCTAGCTACCACGAGTAGGCGCCATCACGATCCCGATGTTGGGGAAAAATCCGGGTCGTGACAAGTTGGTATCGAGCTCTAGGTTACATAGGTCTCACCACTCACGAACAAGCTTAGTAGAGTTTGAGAGGTAGGTACGGAGACGTCCGTACTTGTCCTCCACAGTCTATTGAGTTAGGAAAAAGTCTCTCATTTGTTCTTTCTTGTCGTGCGACTTGTTCCTCAATTACCGATTGAATTTCTATTATGTCCTTTCGCAGATGGTAAGGACACGCGCTGCTTCGTCCGCTGACCAGCAGCCCGAGCCCCGGGCGGCTCCCGTGGGGCGGGGGCCAAGGCCGTATCGGAGGCCGTGGTAGGGGTAGAGCTCAGCCCCGGCAGCTACTCCGGAGGTGGAGCCTCATATTGAGATTGACAAGGAGGTTCCGGTTCCAGCAGCTCCAGTGGGCCCAGCTCAGGTCCCAGGAGAGGCTTTGATTACCCGGATCTCCGGGATGCTTTGGTCAGAATAGCGGGATTTATGGATAGCATTGCCAGAGCGGATCTATTATCAGTTGCCCCAGCTACTTCTCAGGCTGGAAGAGGGGCCCAGACTCCTATTGCTCATACTCCGGAGCCAGTAGCTCCTCAGCCTCAGGCACCAGTAATTCAGCCAGCTGTGGCCACTCAGTCAGGTACCACAACTCATGCCGGTGATGGAACGGCCATGACTTCTGATTCGTTATGGAGGCTTGATCGGTTCTCCAAGCTATTTACCACTACATTCAGTGGAGCCGCATCAGAGGATCCTCAGGACTTCTTATTCAGTTGCCATGAGATTCTCAAGACTATGGGGATCGTGGAGACAAACAGAGTTGACTTCTGTACCTTCAGGCTTGCAGGATCCGCCAAGACTTGGTGGAGAGATTATTGCTTGACTCGACCAGCAGGGTCCCCAACTTTATCATGGGACCGGTTTGCGGAACTATTTATGGAGAAGTTTCTCCCTGCTACTCAGAGGGATGTACTTCGGAGGCAGTTTGAGCGCCTCCACCAGGGCACTATGACAGTTACACAGTATGAGACGAGATTTATCGACTTGGCTCGTCATGCAGTAGTGATACTTCCCACCGAGCGGGAGAGGGTCCGCAAGTTTATAGATGGGCTTAATCATCCGATTAGACTCCAGATGGCTATGGGCGTGGGGAGTGACATATCATTTCAGGAGGCAGCCAATGCAGCACGCAGAGTTGAGATGGCTCTTGCTAGGGGAGGCGGTTATTCTTCGGATAAGAGGCCTCGTCATTCAGGTAGATTTGGTGGTTCTTCCTCTGGTAGCAGAGAATCCTTTGATAGAGGCCAGTCCTCCAGGCCTTTTCATTCCGCCCTTTAGGCCTCACAGGGTGGATCAGGTGATCGTGGTTTTCGGGGGAATTATTCAGACCAGTCTCCTATTAATGCTCAGCCTCTTCAGAGTGTTCGTGGAGGCCATTCGAGTCGTCAGGGCCAGCAGCCCTATCAGTCTAAGAGTTGCTACGGTTGTGGTGACCCAGGTCATTTTATCAGGAATTGCCCTATAGCAGCGGGCAACTCTCAGCAGCGAGGTCCTCGTCCTATGATTCAGGCCCCAGCTGACCCTCAGCCTACCCAGCCAGCCGGAGGCGGGGGTAGAGATTATAGAGGAGGAGGTCGAGACCGTAGAGGTGGAGACCGTCCAGCGAGGGGTAGAGGTCAGCCAGTTGATGGTCGTCCTAGAGACGCAGCTCAGAGGGGAGGTGCAGATCCCCGATTCTATGCTTTACCAGCCAGGCCAGAGGCAGAGGCATCGGATGCCGTGATTACAGGTACTATTCTTGTGTGTGGCAGAGGTGCTTCAGTATTATTTGACCCTGGATCTACATATTCCTATGTGTCTTCCTACTTCGCACCGTATTTGGTCGTGCCCAGCTATGCTCTGGATATTCCAGTTTATGTGGCTACGCCAGTGGGTGACTCTATTGTAGTCGATCGGGTGAATCGTTCGTGCGTAGTTATGTTTGGGGGTCTTGAGACCCGTGTTGATCTGTTGCTCTTGGATATGGTAGATTTTGATGTCATATTGGGGATGGACTGGTTGTCCCCATACCATGCTATTCTTGATTGTCATGCTAAGACCGTCACCTTAGCCTTGCCAGAATCACCCCGATTAGAGTGGAAGGGTACCTCAAGCCACTCCGTTCGCACTGTTATTTCTTATGTTAAGGCTCGACGTATGGTCGAGAAGGGGTGTCTAGCTTATTTGGCTTATGTTCGTGATTCCAGCGCAGAGGTTCCTTCCATTGATTCAGTCCCTATTGCACGGGAGTTTCCTGAGGTTTTTCCTTCAGACCTGCCGGGCATGCCACCCGACAGGGATATTGATTTCTGTATTGATCTGGCACCGGGTACTCAGCCCATCTCTATTCCACCCTATCGTATGGCCCCGCCGGAACTAAAAGAGTTGAAAGATCAATTGCAGGACTTTCTTGAGAAGGGCTTTATCAGGCCCAGTGTTTCCCCCTGGGGAGCACCTGTATTATTTGTAAAGAAGAAGGATAGCTCGATGCGGATGTGTATTGATTACCGGCAGTTAAACAAGGTGACTATCAAAAATAAATATCCACTGCCGAGGATTGATGATTTGTTTGACCAGCTCCGGGGAGCGAGGGTATTCTCTAAGATAGACTTGAGGTCAGGCTACCATCAGCTGAAGATCAGGGCGGCTGACATTCCTAAGACAGCCTTTCGCTCTAGATATGGGCATTATGAGTTCTTGGTCATGTCCTTCGGGCTGACCAATGCCCCAGCAGCATTCATGGAGTTGATGAATCGGGTATTCAGGCCTTACTTAGATCTGTTCGTGATAGTATTCATAGATGACATCCTGGTATACTCCCGCGGCCAGGAAGAGCACGAGCAGCACCTCAGAGTGGTTCTTCAGACTCTGAAAGATAATCAGCTATATGCCAAATTTTCTAAATGTGAGTTCTGGCTGAGTTCGGTAGCATTTCTGGGTCACATTGTATCAGTGGAAGGTGTCGAGCGAGGGTATCCGAGGAAGGTGGAGGCCGTGCAGGGTTGGCCCAGGCCCTCCTCAGCTACTGAGATTCATAGTTTCCTTGGTTTGGCGGGTTATTACCTTCGCTTTGTGGAGGGGTTCTCTTTGATCACAACACCTATGACCAGATTAACCCAAAAGGGTGCCCCTTTTCAGTGGACCGAGGGTGTGAGGCGAGCTTTCAAAAGCTCAAGACAGCTTTCGGCCCCTATTTGACGTTGCCTACCGGTTTGGGGTCTTATACAATATATTGTGATACTTCACGGGTTAGACTCGGAGCAATATTGATGCAAGATGGTAGAGTGATTGCCTACGCGTCCTGACAGCTGAAGGTGCATGAAAAGAACTACCCTGTTCATGATCTTGAGTTAGCAGCAGTGGTTCATGCCTTAAAGATCTGGAGGCATTATCTATATGGTGTGACATGTGAGGTGTACACCGATCACAAAAGCCTACGGTACTTGTTCAAACAGAAGGAGTTGAATCTACGACAGCGGAGATGGTTAGAGTTGCTAAAAGACTATGATGTTACTATATTATATCACCCAGGTAAGGCCAATGTGGTGGCCGATGCATTGAGTAGAAAGTATGCCGGCATGGGTAGTCTTGCATACATTCCGGTCAGTCAGAGACCATTAGCTCTAGATGTCCAGGCCTTAGCCAACCGGTTCGTGAGATTAGACATTTCTGAACCTAGCAGGGTGTTAGTCTGCACGGTCGCTCGTTCTTCTTTATTAGAGCGTATCCGTGAGAAGCAATTTGATGATCCTCATTTGCGTGAGTTGAGAGATACAGTACAGCGGGGAGGTGCCACACAGGTAAATCTAGATGATGATGGGGTATTGAAATTGCGGGGTCGAGTTTGTGTGCCCAATGTCGAAGGGGATTCGAGAGTTGATCTTAGCAGAGGCCCACGGTTCGCGGTATTCTATTCACCCGGGCGCCGCGAAGATGTACCAGGACTTACGGCAACACTATTGGTGGCGGAGAATGAAGAAAGATATCGTTGCGTATGTCGCTCGGTGTCTAAATTGTCGGCAGGTGAAATATGAGCACCCAGAGACCTGGTGGTGTATTCCGGAGGATTGAAATTCCCGAGTGGAAATGGGAGCGAATCACTATGGACTTCGTTCCCCGGACTTCCTTTGACTCGGAGAAAATTTGATGCTATTTGGGTCATTGTTGATAGGCCGACCAAATCAGCACACTTTATTCCAATGTCTGTCTCCTACTCGTCGGAGAGGTTATCGGAGGTTTACATTAGGGAGATTGTTCGTCTCCATGGGGTGCCGGTATCTATTATCTCCGATCGGGGTACGCGGTTTACCTCGCGGTTCCGGAGAGCGGTTCAGCGGGAGTTAGGCACCCGGGTTCGGTTGAGTACGGCATTTCATCCTCGGACGGATGGCCGGTCCGAGAGGACTATTCAGATTCTCGAGGACATGCTTCGAGCCTTGTGTTATTGATTTCGGAGGCTCGTGGGACCGGTTTCTGCCATTAGCGGAGTTCGCCTACAATAACAGTTACCAATCTAGCATCCGGATGGCCCCGTATGAGGCGTTGTATGGTAGGCAATGTCGATCACCGGTTGGATGGTTTGAACCGGGAGAGGCTCGGTTGTTAGGTACAGACTTAGTTCAGGAGGCCTTAGATAAGGTCAAGACTATTCAGGAGAGATTGCGTTCAGCTCGGTCTAGGCAAAAGACTTATGCGGATCGTAAGGTTCGAGATGTAGATTTCATGGTTGGTGAACGAGTATTGCTCCGAGTGTCGCCTATGAAGGGCGTGATGAGGTTTGGGAAGAAGGGCAAGCTCAGCCCTAGGTATATTGGCCCATTTGAGATTCTAGACGGAGTGGGAGGGGTGGCTTACAGATTAGCTTTGCCGCCTAGCTTATCAGCCGTGCATCCAGTTTTTCATGTATCTATGCTTCGGAGATACCACGGCGATCCCACTCATGTGTTAGACTTCAGTACTGTCCAATTGGACAATGATCTATCTTACGAGGAGGAGCCGGTGGCTATTCTAGACCGGCGGGTTCGACAGTTGAGGTCGAAGAGTTATCCTTCTGTGCGCGTTCAGTGGAGAGGTCAGCCTCCTGAGGCATCGACCTGGGAGTCCGAGTCTGATATGCGGAGCCGTTACCCACACTTGTTTCCTGACTCGGTACTTCTTTCTTTTGTCCGTTCGAGGACGAACGGTT
Source organism: Nicotiana noctiflora (assembly GCA_032618575.1). Lineage (NCBI taxonomy): Eukaryota > Viridiplantae > Streptophyta > Magnoliopsida > Solanales > Solanaceae > Nicotiana > Nicotiana noctiflora. The sequence continues at coordinate 29,051 of JASVEL010009894.1, forward strand.
GTTTTAGAGGTGGAGATTGTGACGACCCAAAGGGTCATCACTTATTTAATTAATCATTTCGAGCTTCTGAGGCCTTGAAAACCTCATTCTATGTTGCCTCGATTTACGTGCACTATCCGAGCATGTAGCCGGAAAGATTTTGTGATAGAAAATATGAATTCTATGAGAAATTTGGATAAAAATGATATTAATATTGATATGGTTGACTTCGGTCAACATTTTTGGTAAACGGATCCGGACCCGAGATTGGATGGTCCCGAGAGGTCCGTAGGAAAATATGGGACTTGGACATGCGTCCGGAGTCGAATTCCGAGGCCTAGAGCCCAAGTTATGAATTTTTCTATGAAATTGTTTTTGATGTAATTGTTAAAGGAAATGAATTAATTGACCTTGGTATCGAGCTCGTATTTTGGTTCCGACGCCCGGTACAAGTCTTAAATATTATATATGTGATTTCTGTAAAGTTTGGTGACATTCGGATGTCGTTTGAGATGTTTTGGACCTTGAGTCCCAAGTTTGAAAGTTTTGAAAACCAAAGGTATGAAAATCATGAATTTGAGGCTTGATTTGATGAAAACGAGGTGATATTGGTGATGTGATCGCACGAGCAAGTTCATAATGTGTTTTTGAGGTTGTGTACATGTTTGGTTTGGAGCCGGGGGCTCGGGTAAAGATTTGATAGGCCGTTGGATTAAATTCTGAAATGTTGCACTGCTGGTTTTTCACCCAGCTGTTGGCTTCGCAATTGCGAAGTATTTCTCGCAATTGCGAAGGGGCAGTACAAGGCAGGGCTCGCAAATGCGAACCCTGATCGCAAATGCGAAAGCCTCATGACCCAGCCTTGTTCGCAAATGCGAACAATGCCCTCAAATGCGAACAATTGTTCGCAAATGCGAAAGTCCCCAGGGCCTGCCTATGTTCGCAAATGCGAACAAAGGTTCGCAAATGCGAACATTTCCTAAACTGCCTTGGTTCGCAAATGCGAACCATTGTTCGCAAATGCGAACACTGCCCTATACAGCCTATGTTCGCAAATGCGAACATTAGTTCGCAAATGCGAACAGTCCCTTTGTCTGCCAGTGTTCGCAAATGCGAACAAATGTTCGCAAATGCGAACTTCCCAGCCTTAGCTTATTTTTCAAACTCCAGAAATTGGTCGGGGTTCGCAATTGCGAACCCATGTTCGCAAATGCGAACACGGAGACCTGTAAAACACGATTTTAAGTTCATTTCTTCACTTTTTACAAAACAAAAACACTCATTTGCGATTCTTCACGGATTTCTTCTTCATCAAAACAATTGTAAGTCACTTTTTACTTAATTCTTTCAATTCCTAACATCATTAAACATGTTTTTCATTAGAAATCAAAGGTTTTCATGGTAGAATTCTTGTTTTTGTTAGAAAATAGGGTTTTTCATAAATTGGGGAATTGGACCTCGAATTGAGGTCCGATTTTGAAACAAATCATATACATGAACTCGTGGGGGATGGGTAACCGGATTTTGGTCCTAACCCCGAGTTCCGACCATGTGGGCCCGGGGTTGAAATTCACTATTCGGGCAGAATGTTGTAAAAGTTGTATTTGGTCTTAAGAATTAGTTTGTTGAGTAGTATTGATGATATTAAATCAATTGTGTATAGATACGGTTGGATTGGAGCCAAATTTGAAAGAAAAAGACATTTCCACGGATTGAATTGTTCATAAACATTCGAGGTATGTGTTTGTTCTATCCTAGCTTGAGGGAATAGGATTATGTGTTATGTGTTATGTGATCGAGTGCGGTGTATGGGTTGTGGTGACGAGCATCCATACACTGGCGTCTAGTATGACCGTGAGTCGTTGGAAAATGATTATTTTGAGATATATTACGGATGAATTGTTATTGTTCTCCCTTGTTGGGACTTGTTGTGAAGATAATTATTGATTGCCCTTGATGGGACGGTTTATGAATTACTGTTTCTTTCTTTGCCCTTAACTGTGATTGTTATTTGGGTGAGAAAGAGTGATAATGCACGAAGGGTGATGCCGTGCCATGTTTATTTATTTATGCACGAAGGTTGATGCCGTGCCATGTTTATTTATTGATGCACGAAGGTTAATGCCGTGCCATGTTTATTTATTGATTATGCACGAAGTATCATGTCGTGCCCTATTATTGATTATGCACGAAGGATCATGCCGTGCCCTATTATTAATTATGCACGAAGGATCATGCCGTGCCCTGTTATTGAACCATGTACGAAGGATCATGCCGTACTATGGATGTGAGGATGAGAGTAAAAGCACGAAGGGTGATGCCGTGCAACTGCTTGCTATTTCTTGAAGTGATAATACTTGTGAAATTATTAAGTGTGATTAATTGTTGAATTCTTTAAGGTATTCCTTATTGTGTTAATACTTGATTATTTCTTGTTATTTTGTGGTACACACATATATATATATATTGAATTGCACAGGTTTATGTAGGTGTCTGGTCCTAGGCTTGTCACTACTTCGCCGGGATAGGCCAGGCACTTACCAGCACATGGGGTCGGTTGTGCTGATACTACACTTCTGTGCGTTTTTGCACAGGTCCAGGTTACGATCAAGAGCAGCAGCAGCAGCAGTAAATTGATTGCATGGGAGTTGATCACATTTGAGACCGAGGTAGCTTGCACACGTCCGCAGGCCCGACGTCTCTCTCTTTATTTATGTTATTAGCTGTAGTCTCTTTGTTCCGAGACAAACAGAATTATGTTATATTTCCTTCAGACTTTTATGTGTAGTATTCCATAGTAGTTCGTGAGTTGGTGACTCCACATCTTGGGTAGAAGAATTCAGTATGATTTTCACTTTGTAATTAGTTATTTCTATCTGATAAAGTATTTCGTATTTATTTAATTAAAATTGTGCTAGAAACAAGATAGTATGTATACAGTGGCTTGCCTAGCTACCACGAGTAGGCGCCATCACGATCCCGATGTTGGGGAAAAATCCGGGTCGTGACACTTCTGTTATCCAATTGGATAGACTGTAGTTAAGTAGTGAATGTTAATTTTAGATTTCATGCCATACGGATAATAGACATATATGTATACCTTTGTGGACTGTTATAAATTTTTTCTATTTAGTTTGTGTTAGCTGGTGTTAATTCGAAATTAGAAACTAAAAAAGTAGGAATTCAGTTTGGAATTAGAAATCAGCATAATCTCATTTGTGATATTAAATATCAGAAGTCTTAATTACAGAAAATCAGCATTGTTAGTGTATTTGGACCAAAAAATCAACATGAAGAAATTGAGCCTATGTAAACAGTCACTGTTTGGAAGTGTGTACATTGTTGTTTGGTTAATTCTTCCTCATTAAAAATAAGATTTCAGAATAGTTAGCTAATCAATTAGTAGGTTTAAATTTAGTTAATTCTGTTATGAGTAGATTTTACATTTTTTACTGTTTTGAATGATAAAAATTGTAATTCTATAGTTTAGTCAAGTTTTGCTCACTGTAGTTGAGGTATGCATATAAAAATGCATGGTAAATTTGAGATGATAACTCACCGTTGATTTAATACATACTGAGAGGAAGACAATGTGAATGGACTGAATACATATTTATAATTTAAGCCCTAAGGGATTCATTTCTAATGAACCAGTGATGGAATTTTACAGTAGAAATTTAATATAATAAAATGTTCTACATTCATAAATAACTGATCATCTCCCGCATAGAGAATGTTTGACTGTGAATGACTGTAATTAGGTAATGGGCTCCAGCGTGTCTTTAACAGGCCCAAATTGGTGTAAATCAGAAAACTATGCAGTAACATAACAGTTTAGGTAAAATAACAAAGTAATTAGGACCTTTGTTTATTATTAGAGACCAATTAAATAGAAAATCATAGTCATGTTAAGATTGACCTTAAATAAAATAATGAGACGAGCTTTGCCAAACAAATAATACACAATTGCGGGGCCCTCGAATAATTGTTATGAAAACTTAGATTTGGAAGGACCGTTTAGTAAATTTCACGGTCTTTCCCAAAGTTAACAACACGATAGACTCTTTAGGCACGACTTTAATAAAATTACTTTCCTAAATACGGGTGCGCATTTATGTGATCCAAATCTTATTCTCGGCGAAACTGAAATACACTAAAGTCGCAGGCGTACTGGTTGCGGTGCGGCTCGAAATGTGTTTTCGTGACGTCGCAATTCTTCTAAGAAATAAAAGCGGAGCATTAAAAATACATAGTTAAAATATATAAAGAAATCAGATAAAAGCAAAAAGTACAGTTGAGTGACCGTGCTAAAACCACGAAATCCGGGAGTGCCTAACACCTTCTCCCGGGTTAACAGAGTTCCTTATCCGGTTTCTAGTTTCGCAGACTATATTACAAAGTCATAAATTTCCTCGGTTCGGGATCAAACCGGTGACTTAGGACACCATTACTTTCCCAAGTGGCGACTCTGAATTTAATAAATGGATCCCGTCTCGATTGTCCTTTAACTGGAAAAAACTCCCTCGTACCCCCGCGGGTGCGTAAAGCGGAGGTGTGACAGCTCTGGCGACTCTGCTGGGGACGGTTACCTCTGAACTTCGGTTCAGGGTCTAAGAATTCGAGCTCGGTTAAATTGTTGTTTTGTCTATATCTGATTTTACTACATGTTTAATTAATGTGCTACATGTCTACCGCTTTGATACTAGTTGCACTGTATATACAAACTGTTATATGTTTACCGCTTTGATATTGCGTGAACTGTATATAAAACTGTGCCGAAACCCTTCACTTCTCACCCCCGGGGATGTGCTCACTGGACCGAACTGCGCGGGTTTGATTCTCACCGGATGTGAGATACGTAGGCAACCCCCGTCGGGTCCAACTTACCATTTTTTCAAAAATATATACCAAAATCTGTAAATTTTGAAAAATCATTGCCAGCCAAAATGATCTTCTTCTTTAAATAAATGTGCAGGATGAGCACGATTCAAAATGAACCCTTTTCACTCATGACTAAAATCCCGGTACCAATATGACTATGGTGGGATGATCTAGGCAAAGAAGGACAGGATGAGGTTAAAAAGTATTTGAAAGGTCTCACGGGTCTGCTTGAAATAAAACCTCGAGGGAACATCATAAGAGCTTTAGTCACATATTGGGACTCCGCGCACAATGTCTTTCACTTCTCGGACTTCGAGCTCACCCCAACTGTGGAGGAGATGACCGGATACATTGGAAACACTGATATACCATTGGGGCATCAATATCTAATCGCTCCCAGGGTTGTCGCCATACACCGGTTTTTAGACTCACTGAAGACAGCCAGAACGGTACGTAACCCAGATCTAGCGCAAGGGTTTTGTACTTTAAACTTCATCTACCAAAGGTACGGTCATGTGGGAGGTTTCGACAAGCCAGAAAACAAATTATGCAGCAAGGGTAATCGCCAGAAATGGGAGGAGCATAGGCGAGTTGCTTTCATGATAGCCTTTTTAGGACTCGTGGTATTCCCAAGGAAAGACGGGAACATTGATATAAAGGTAACCGAAGTCGTTAGTACTTTGCTTGACCAAAGCGAAAGTACTCTTGCTCCCATGATACTATCAGACATATATCGAGCTCTCACAGCCTGCAAAGCCGGAGGAGATTTTTTTGAAGGCTGTAATTTACTGCTACAGATGTGGATGATCGAGCACCTGTGTCGCCGCACCCAATTCTTGAGAAATGGGTTGGTTGAGAAAACTTGCATAAGCGAATTCTATACAAGGATTGATAGGACCATCTTGCTTGAAGGAACATTGGCATGGAGGGCATACTTTCAGGCTCTCAGCGCAAGTCGAATACAATGGACGTTGGGTTGGTTACAGATAGACAGAATCGTGTACATGCCAGCGGCTAGGTCCCCCTTTCTCTTAATGGGACTTAAAAGCATTCAACCTTACGCGCCCCATCGGGTGTTGAGACAGCTCGGGAGGTGCCAGATAGTGCCCAAAGAAGAAGACCTGAGTACCCAGGTTATTGAAATTGGTCCCGATGGTCAATTCCCAGAAGCGAGGGTCCGCCAGATCTGGAGCAAATGCCAATATCTGGAGGCAAACACTTGTGTGCAAGATCGAGCTAGAGGGGAGGTTGTACCTAGATATCTTACTTGGTACAAAGGAGAAATATCGGGTGAAAGACCAGCCAAAAGACCTCACCTCAAGGAATTTGCTGAAGCGTCACAAGAACAATGGGACTGGTTAGCTAAGGAAGAGGTTTACAGAACAAAGATCGGTAAGATAGAGCAACGGGTCCAAGATCTCCAATTTGAAAAGGATATGCAAGCCGCCGCCGACGAGGGAGATAAAAAGAAGTTGGCACAAGAAAATCACTTTTTGAGGGCTCAGATCCAGCAAATGAAAAGGGACGCTGACAGACAATTGAGGAGTCGAGCGGACGAAAAATTGATAAAGGGTTTGAGAAGCCAAGTTGCCGATGTCCAAAGAGAATTGGAAGAGTCGAAGGCCCAAACAATGAGGGTCCGTGCTAGCTGGAAAAAGGAGGCACATCAACAAGCGCTTCACCTGCAATGGATAGAGGAAGATTACACCGAGATCATCACTAGTCTAAGGGAAGCAAATGTTATCCTCAGGGAGCGGGTTTTCAAGCAAGCCCGAGATGCCAGAACAGACCTCGACCGTTGCCACGATTTGATGGCCCGACTGCAAGAACAAGTGGGTAGGCTCCTAGACCAAGTCACCAACAATGCTCGAAGATTGGGGGTGAAAAACCAGCAGATAGAACAGCTACTCAGAGAAAGGGACATGATCAAGGACAGAATTGGAGAAATAGGGCACTATGTCACCATGAAGTGTTTAGCTTGCGAACAGATGCCCCGCCCCGCCCTTTTTGCTTCGGTTATGGGCTATGTTCATCAGATCATGAGAGATTTAAGGGGACTGCACAAGGATCTCACACCAAGGCCCGCGGCAAGGCCGAATGATGCCTCGCGGGCCCCCAGGAACTTTAGAGCATTAGACTTCTGATTTAAAAATGTATTTTGAAATATTGAGTCAGTTGGTTGGCATTTTATTTCCCTTTTCGAGTCAAGCATTTCTCTATTTTTTCGATTATTGTAAGACAGGTTTTGTAACTTTAAGGTTTTATTTGATAAAAAAGTTTCTGAATTTTGCCACAATCTTGTTACCAGAACTACGCTCGGTCTGATTCACGCGGGGACGTGATACGTAGGCAATCCACATAAGATTCGACCACCACTAAAAAGAAAGGAAAAGAATACGAAGGTTTTCAAGGATAGTTGAAAAAGAGAAAAGAAAAAGAAGAAAAAAGAAGAAGAGAAAAATAGAAAAGCTGGAATGACGCATGTTATGAGTACATGTAGAAAGGGTTATGTGGTTAGGTGCATTGCATCCAACGTGCTATAACATATCTGTTAAACTCGGTAAACTAATAAGTTTGTTGCATTTCCAGAAAAGTTTAGCAGTTGGTTTGACAGAATATACTGGCCAGCCACCATTACCGTACTAGATCTAAAGGACCAGTTACAACAAGCATGTCTAGTTCCGGTAAAAGTCTCGAGGAAGAGAAATCGGAGATACAAATCATGAAAGAGGAGGTAGAACGGTTGAGACATCAGATAACAGAGATGCACCTAGCCTGGGCTAGGGGACAGTCCTCACCAAACCTCCCTACTCTCGCCTCAGTTCCAGAACATCCAACCATCGATCCTTCGACAAGCGCCCCGATCCATCCATACTTTCAGGGGAAAAACCCTTATGCCACTCACACTCCACCAGCCAAACCAAATCCTCCTCCAGTCACCCCTGTTTTTGTGGCACCTCCACCTGCTACTCTACAAAGGCCGTCCGGCGAGCCGCATGTTCAGATCCATGACAACTCTTACTATCCTCCGGAGCCTACTTTTAGGGCTCCTGAACCGCAATCACACACCCCTCACTGGGATAATCCGGCAGAACCGGAAAAGCACTTCCAAAGTTCGGAACATGAGGAAGTTATTAGAAAAGTTAAAAGCCCGGAGCAGTCCTTCAGGAACATGCACGGTTTGGGCAACCAGGTCAGTGTCGCTTACAAGGATCTGTGTCCATTCCCAGATGTCCAGTTGCCGACCGGGTTCAAAATGCCCAAGTTTGACCTATACGAGGGGCATGGTGATCCCGTAGCCCACCTCCGAGGGTTTTGTAGTAAAATGCGAGGAGCCGGAGGACGGGACGAGATTTTGATAGCTTACTTCGGTCAGAGTCTGGGAGGATCTGCGCTGGAGTGGTACACTAGACAGGACCCCAGCAGATGGTTTACGTGGGATGATTTGGCTCAAGCTTTTATCGGCCAGTTCCAGTACAATCTTGAAATAATCCCCGACCGTTTATCATTGCTAAAATTAGAGAAGAAACCCGCTGAAAGTTTCAGAGAATTTGGTTTCCGCTGGAGGGAACAGGCAGCAAGGGTAGATCCGCCTATGAGAGAGAGCGAGATGGTGGATTACTTCTTGCAGACACTAGAGCCAACCTATTTCGGACATCTGGTGACGTCCGTGGGTAAGTCATTCACCGAGGTGATAAAAATGGGGGCTATGATCGAGGAAGGTTTGAAAGCCAACAAGATCATGAGCTACTCAACATTGAAAGCCACCACTCAGGCTATCCAAAGTGGTACTGGAGGAGTACTCGGGAAAAAGAGGAAAGAGGAAGTCGCGGCGGTCGAGTCCGGGACATGGTTCAGAAACAGAGGCCCTGCACCCCAATATAGCCCGCCCCAGCCTCACCACCAAAATTACTTCCACAATCCATATAACCACCCGCAACATTACTATCCCGCACCTGATCCCCATTTTACTGTCCATCACGCACAGTCCTATTCCGCACCTCCCGTCCATGCACCGTGGCGTGCACCAAACCCGCAGAACAATTATCCACCCCCAAGAGCTTACAGAAACCCCTCGGGCACGAGTTTTCGTCCGAACCAGGCATTCAAGGGCGACAGGGCGCCAAGGCCAAAGACTTTCACTCCCTTGGGGGAGTCTTACACCAGTCTGTTCCACCGGTTGAATTAAGTAGGGTTGCTAAATCCGGTTGAAGCTAAGCTACCAAACCCTCTTCCAAAGAACCTGGACCATTTAGTAAATTGTGCATACTGCTCAGGATGTCCAGGACATGACACGGAAAAGTGTTGGAGGTTGAAAACAGCCATCCAGGAGCTCATCGACACTCGCAGGATTGAGGTCCAGACTCTAACAGAGCCCAACATCAACCAAAACCCTCTTCCAACTCATCATGAGACCAACATGATCGAGTTGGTACGGGTAGAAGAAGGAAAGGAGAAAGCCCCTCAGACTGTAATGATGATCAAGTCTAGCGGGGTAGGAATGAGAAAGGGGCCGAGCCTCGATGAGCCATCCATTTGCAAGAAGGACGTACCATGAGGGTCGGAAGCAGAGAAGGGAAGTGTGAACGAAGTACCGGTGAGGCCGGGGGAAGCAAAAATAGTTGTACCAGGGATAGCAACCAAGCCCGTCTTGACGGTAGCAGGCGTTCGAATGGATCCTTTCATTATCAAGCCAGCAATACAGTTGCCCATAACTGATAGCAGAGCTATTCCATGGAATTATGCTCAGGTTACAACAACCTACAAAGGAAAGGAAGTGAAAGAGGAAGTTTGCGAAGCGCAAGGTTTGACCCGCTCGGGGAGATGTTTTGCCCCTGCGGAATTGAGGAAGATCACTCCGGCAACATTGAAAAAGCCGGTAATTGACGAAGAGGCAGAAGAATTCCTAAAAGATGAAGCTGCATGACTATTCTGTCTTAGAGCAGTTGAAGAAAACGCTTGCGCAAATCTCATTGCTATCCTTGCTGATACATTCTGAAGAACATCGGCAAGCTTTGATGAAAGTTCTGAATGAGGCCCACGTACCCGATAAAATCTCGGTGAGTCATTTGGAGAAGATCACCAATAGGATCTTCGAAGCGAATCGGATCACCTTCACCGATGATGAATTGCTCGAGGAAGGCACCGAGCACAACAAGGCTTTATATCTTACGGTAAAGTGTGAGGAGTCGGTGGTTACCAAAGTCCTTGTCGATAATGGGTCCAGTGCTAACATTTGTCCTCTCTCTACACTGGACAAGTTGAAAGTGGACATCGGCAGGATACGCAAAAACAGCATATGTGTTCGAGGGTTTGATGGAGGAGGCAAGGCATCGGTCGGGGACATAGTGTTAATCTTGACAATTGGACCAGTGGAGTTCACCATGGAATTCCAGGTGCTGGACATGGTAGTGTCATATAACCTTCTGATACGGCGACCGTGGATCCATACCGCAAGAGCCGTTCCATCCAGCCTACACCAACTCGTCAAGTTTGAGTGGGACCAACAGGAGATCATCGTCCATGGGGAGAATGATCTACAACCGGGCACCATCGTCCCCTTCGTTGAGACGGAAGAAGATGTTGGGCCATGGGTATACCAGATCTGCGATGTGGTATCCGCCAACCGAGTTCCAGAAGGGGAATGCATTCCCAATGACAGAATAATTACTGCAGACATCATGGTGGCTCATGAAATGTTGAGACATGGTTTCATACCCGGCAAAGGTCTAGGTGCATCTCTGCAAGGAATCATACAACCGGTATCGGTGGTCGAAAACTTGGGAACCTTCGGCTTGGGATTCAAGCCAACATCAGAGGACATCCAGCGAGCCAAGAGGAATAAGCAGAAGACATGGGTGCTCCCGAAGCCTGTTCCACGCCTTTCCCAATCATTCGTCAGGTCTGGAGTAAGAGGACATCCGACGACAAAGGTTCCCGATCCTATGGTTAGGCCAGACCAAGAGTTCTTAAGAAAGTTCGAGGACCTATTCGCAGATGTATGCATGCTCGAGGATGGCGAAGGATCCAGCCATGCCGAGATACAGTTTGTGGGACCGAAAGCAAAATTGAATAATTGGAAGGCTACTCCTCTCCCTGTCCGGAAGGAGTCTTGGTAGTTTGTTTTGGATTGAGTTCTTTCGAAATTTTGTGTTGGGGGTTGTCCCCGGAGTAAAATCCATTTGTTTTAGTTCATTTCGATTTGAGTTTGCAAGTTTGTTTCCTATTAATGAAATTTTGTTCCCTTCGCGTCTAATTTTGTTTATTTTCCTTCTTTTTACTTTTTTGAACAGCCTTCTTTCAACTGATCTTAATGATATGGTGTGCTTAAAGATTAATCAACCCAGTCTAGAAAGTCAATCGGGTTTGGAAATAATAACGCATGAAATAAGAGGTGACGAGAGTGAATCCGAATACGGCGATGATGAAGCCGTAGAAGAAATCGGTGAAGAATTAAGTCACTTCGAGGAAAAACCCAAACCAAATTTAAATGATACTGAGGCTGTTAATTTGGGGAACACAGATGACGTCAAAGAAACCAGCATAAGCGTCCATATTGAACCAAACCCGAGAGAAGAGTTGATCAAAACACTCATGGAGTTTAAAGACATTTTCGCATGGTCGTACGACGACATGCCAGGACTCAGCACTGATCTAGTGGTTCATAAATTACCCACTGATCCGGCATATCCTCCCGTCAAGCAAAAACTGCGGAAATTCAAGACGGAGATGAGTGTAAAGATCAAAGAGGAAGTAACCAAGCAGTTGCAGGCGAAAGTCATTCGCGTCACTCGATACCCCGAATGGTTGGCTAACGTAGTACCGGTGCCAAAGAAAGACGGAAAGATCAGAGTATGCGTGGACTACCGTAATCTCAACAAGGCAAGTCCTAAGGACAATTTCCCGCTTCCCAATATCCATATCCTGATTGATAATTGCGCTGGACGTGAAATCGGATCCTTTGTGGACTGTTATGCGGGATATTATCAGATCTTGATGGATGAAGAGGACGCAGAAAAGACGGCTTTTATCACACCGTGGGGGACTTATTGCTACCGGGTGATGCCGTTTGGTTTGAAGAATGCGGGGGCAACATACATGAGGGCGATGACTACGGTATTCCATGACATGATACACAGGGAAATTGAAGTGTACGTGGATGATGTGATCATAAAATCTAGACGTCGAGAAGACCACGTTGCCGACCTCAGGAAGTTCTTTCAAAGACTTCGAAGATATGACATCAAGCTCAATCCGGCCAAGTGTGCATTCGGAGTTCCATCAGGAAAGTTGCTAGGATTCATCGTCAGCCGACGGGGCATTGAGTTGGACCCATCCAAAATCAAGTCCATTCAAGAGCTACCCCCGCCAAAGAATAAAACGGAGGTAATGAGTCTGTTGGGAAGGTTAAATTACATCAGTAGGTTTATTGCTCAGCTTACAGCAACCTGTGAACCCATATTCCGTCCGTTGAAGAAAGACGCTGCGATAGAATGGACGACAGAATGTCATGAAGCGTTTGACCAAATCAAAGGGTATCTGTCAAATCCACCCGTACTAGTTCCGCCTGAGCCAGGTAGACCCCTGATTCTTTACCTGACGGTCTTGGAGAATTCGTTTGGCTGCGTACTGGGGCAGCATGATCTTACTGGCAGGAAGGAACGGGCCATTTACTACCTCAGTAAGAAATTCACGGTCCACGAGGTCAAGTACACTCATCTAGAGAAGACATGTTGCGCTTTGACTTGGGTAGCCCAAAAGTTGAAACATTATTTGTCTTCTTACACCACTTACCTCATTTCGCGTTTGGATCCGTTGAAGTATATTTTCCAGAAACCTATGCCTACAGGGAGGTTGGCAAAATGGCAAATATTACTCATAGAGTTCGACATCATATATGTGACAAGGACGGCTATGAAAGCTCAAGCCCTAGCCGATCACTTACCTGAGAATCCTGTCGATGACGGATACGAACCTTTGAGGACGTATTTTCCAGACGAAGAAGTATTGCAAATTGATGGGTTGGAATTAACTGAGGATCCGGGGTGGAAGCTTTTCTTCGACGGAGCGGCGAACGCAAAAGGGGTCGGGGTAGGGGTTGTACTCATCTCTGAAACAGGACATCATTATCCTGTTACTGCTCAATTGCGTTTTCATTGTACCAATAATATGGCTGAGTACGAGGCATGTATCTTGGGATTGCAATTAGCGGTGGACATGGATGTACAGGACGTCTTGGTCTTGGGGGACTCGGACCTTCTGGTACATCAGATTCAGGGAGAATGGGAAACCAGAGATTTAAAGCTTATCCCATATCGTCAGTGTTTGCATGATCTGACTAAGCGTTTCCGGTCGGTAGAATTCAGACATATCCCAAGGATGCATAATGAGGTTGCCGACGCTTTGGCTACTTTGGCGTCAATGCTACATCATCCGGACAAGGTTCGTGTCGATCCGTTACATATTCAGGTCCGGAATCAGCATGCCTATTGCAATATGATAGAGGAAGAGGTGGATGGTGAGCCATGGTTTCATGATGTCAAGGAATACCTCAGGTTAGGAGTATACCCAGAGCAAGCAACCGGAGATCAAAAGCGAGCTATTCGGCGGTTGGCGAACGGATTTTTCCTTAGTGGAGGGGTGCTGTACAAAAGGACCCCAGACTTGGGATTGTTAAGATGTATAGATGCAAGTCAAGCCACAACAGTGATGACAGATATACACTCGGGAGTTTGTGGACCACACATGAGCGGGTATGTATTGGCAAAGAAGATTCTTCGAGCAGGATATTACTGGCTCACTATGGAGCGAGATTGTATAAGTTTCGTGCGAAGATGCCATCAGTGTCAGATACACGGAGATTTGATTCATTCTCCACCGACCGAATTGCATACAATGTCAGCACCATGGCCGTTTGTCGCATGGGGTATGGATGTTATTGGACCTATAGAACCTGCAGCTTCCAATGGTCATAGGTTCATTCTGGTAACGATCGACTATTTTACCAAGTGGGTGGAGGCCAAAACCTTCAAATCAGTGACCAAGAAGACGGTGGTGGACTTCGTACATTCCCACATCATCTGCAGGTTTGGAATTCCAAAGATAATCATCACGGATAACGGTGCAAATCTTAACAGCGGATTGATGAAAGAGGTATGTCAACAGTTCAAGATTACACACTGAAATTCCACACCGTATCGTCCCAAAGCAAATGGTGCGGTTGAGGCAACAAACAAGAATATAAAGAAGATATTGAGGAAGATGGTAGAAGGGTCTAGGCGGTGGCATGAAAAGTTACCATTTGCGCTGTTGGGTTATCGCACTACCGTCCGGACTTGGGTAGGTGCAACTCCTTATTTGTTGGTGTACGGGACTGAAGCAGTAATACCCGCAGAAGTTGAAATTCCATCCCTCCGAATTGTCGCTGAAGCTGAGATCGACGATGATGAATGGGTCAAAACCCGATTAGAGCAATTGAGCTTGATCGACGAAAAGAGATTGAATGCAGTATGTCATGGCCAATTGTATCAAAAGAGAATGGCAAGAGCATATAACAAGAAAGTACGTCCCAGGAAATTTGAAGTGGGACAACATGTGTTGAAGAGAGTTCTACCACATCAGGCCGAAGCGAAGGGCAAGTTCGCTCCAAATTGGCAGGGACCGTTTGTCGTGACTAGGGTATTATCCAACGGCGCGCTATGTCTAACTGATATTGAGGGAAGATGCACTGATATGGCTATCAATTCCGATGCAGTCAAGAGATATTATGTTTAATTCTTTAATGTATTTGTCAACGATTGGTTTCGTCTGTGTGTATTTTGGCATTTTTTCGGAGAATGAAATGACAGAGGCAATTTTTCTACTACCCAAACACTCTAACCTTTGTTTTCCCCTTTGAGCCTTAATAATTCTTTCATACACCCTCTTTCGGAATCACCAAGGAAGATGTGTAACAAAATATAAAAAGAAACAAAAGACACAAGAAAAAGTGAACTACGTTCGACCTGATTCCTCAAGAAGGATACGTAGGTGCCACACGGCTCGGTCATAATAAAATAAAAATCAAAGATCCCCCAAGCAACAAAACTGGGGCAGAAGTTATTGTTTCGTTTGAAAGATAGTGTGGATTCCGAAAGTTGTAATGAGCTAACCGTTGAGGTTAAACCGCTTTTTCTTTAGCCTCACGCGCAGAAACCACATTAAGAACCAAAAAGACCTCTCGATCAGTATTTGAGAAATGCCAAGTCATGCGAGTGAAACTACGAGTGACACTTCAATCCTTGACTGAATTTAGGACTTACAAGCTGAAAAGGGACGACCCCTTTAGAGGAAGTTCTATGGATAATACCCCAGCCCACTGCAGGGAAAGAAAGCGAAAATGAGAGAGTCTTAACGGTGAAAACCCTCGCGGGCACCTTAAGGCGAAGGAAGTTGAGAGGAGTAAAATGAGAGAGTCTTACGGTGAAAACCTTTACGGGCACCTTAAGGCGACGGGAGATAGAGAGAGATGAGAGAGTCTCATTAGTGAAAACCCTTCAAAGGGCACTATGAGGTGACAAGGCGAGATGGTTACAAGATGTCTGCATGAGATAAGGTTGGGACATTCATGTGCTTCTAGCAAAACGCGGCCATCAGAAAGTGATTGACATGAATAGACTGGGTAGATTAATCTCAAAGGCGCGGCATAACCATTGGATCAGTCACACATTCAGATAAGTTTTTCCTATTTTTTGAGTTCAGAAAAGTTTTCCTTTTCTTTTGTCATTTGCGGTCAACGCTCTTTTTCTTTTTCTTCCGTTTTCGAAAATTGCTTTTCAAAGCTTACTACCAAGTCTCCCAAATCAGTATAATGAAAATGAATAGGCGTGGAACGAGGCAATAAGGCAGAAGTCGTTGCGATAGTAAGATTACAACGACAGGTTGATGGAAGGTTCACAGGAATTATGGAGTATGATGGACACATGTGGCACATCTGGAAGATGATTTCTCACAACAGATCACCGGCTAAAAAGAGTCGGATCAAACCAAAGATTGGAATAAAAGGGAGAGATGAGAAACCGTCCGTGGAAAGAGCATCGTCCCCAGCAAGCGCCAACGTCGTCCTCAAAGTTCGAGGGAGGCCAAACAGCTGAAAGAGGAAAGAAAATGGCCCCAACAAGAGTGGCACGACCACCCACTGCGTTTTGAAACTAACAATTTTTCTTTGATTCGAAGCAGGAAAAGAGGGTTCGTCGGCGGAAAAGCACACCACCTAGAAGTTTATCAAACTGGGGCAGAAAATTTCCTCCTGTTGCGAAATTTTCTTGAGAGCAAATACCCAGTGGATAAGGATAGAAAGCAACACAAGATTCTGGGAAATACCAGTTCCGATCAGAATAGTTTTGAAAGAGGCCCGACAATGCAAGGAAGTGATCTTTGAGCCGGTATCATCCCCAGCAATTGTCGGGAAAATGAAACACTAACTTAGAGATTCCCGCAGCAGCATTATATCCCGTAAGTTTTCAAGGAAGAAGAGGTGTGAGTACCAGAGGAGGTATGGGAAGGAGGAAGAAGAAAAGGGTTCCCCCGCCAGGGTAATCCACAGTTAATGACATTTCAACCCCGGCGAGTCCGAGAGAGAATGAGGGGTGAAGGAAATAAAGAATACTTCCCCAGCAGCATCATCACTAGCAGGTAAATAGGCAGTTCCGAAGATATCTCCAGCAGCCAAAGGAAAAGTAATACGACCCAGGGGAAGGCAATTCCCAGACAAGACAATTCAGAAGAGAAGGTGGCCCGAGAGGCAATGCGGGAAGAAGAAAATGGTACAAGAGGCAAAGGAAGGTAATCAAGATAGGATGAAATTAGTGTGTTATAGTTGAAGTCAGGGAGCCCGCCTGGAGAATGGAGTGGCGATTTTATTTTGAAGTAGTAGTTGAAGTCAGGGAGCCCGCCTGAAGAATGGAGTGGCGATTTTATTTTGAATTAGTAGTTGAAGTCAGGGAGCCCGCCTGGAGAATGGAGTGGCGATTTAGTTTTGAAAAAGTAATTGAAGTCAGGGAGCCCGCCTGGAGAATGGAGTGGCGATTTTATTTTGAAGTTGTAGTTGAAGTCAGGGAGCCCGCCTGAAGAATGGAGTGGCGATTTATTTTGAAGTCATAGTTGAAGTCAGGGAGCCCGCTTGGAGAATGGAGTGGCGATTTTATTTTGAAGCAGTAGTTGAAGTCAGGGAGCCCGCCTGGAGAATGGAGTGGCGATTTTATTTTGAAGTAGTAGTTGAAGTCGGGGAGCCCGCCTGGAGAATGGAGTGGCGATTTTATTTTGAAGTAGTAGTTGAAGTCAGGGAGCCCGCCCGGAGAATGGAGTGGCGATTTTATTTTGAAGTAGTAGTTGAAGTCAGGGAGCCCGCCTGGAGAATGGAGTGGCGATTTTATTTTGAAGTAGTAGTTGAAGTCGGGGAGCCCGCTTGAAGAATGGAGTGACGATTTATTTTGAAGCGGTTGAGCGTAACAGAAATCCCCGGCATAAATCCAAGTTCATAAGCAGAGGGAAGGCAACATGGATCAGAAAGATAGATTCAGACTTCGACGGAAAACGAGTCGAAGATCGCAAGGAAAGGACCAATGGTCGGAGTTCGGCAATCAAGATCGGTCGAAACAAGGAGCCCGCCCGGAGAATGGAGTGGCGATTTTATTTTGAAGTAGTAGTTAAAGTCAGGGAGCCCGCCTGAAGAATGGAGTGGCGATTTTATTTTTGAAGCAGTAGTTGAAGTCAGGGAGCCCGCCTGAAGAATGGAGTGGCGATTCATTTTTTATTTGGTTGAGGAAAGCGGTTGAATGTAACAGAAAATCCCCGGCATGAATCCGAGTTCGTAAGCAGAAGGAAGGCAACAAGGATCAGAAAAGATAGATTCAGATTGCAAAGGAGAATAGTTCGAAGATCACAAAGAAGGAACCAATGGTCAGAGTTCGGCAATCAAGATAGGCCGAGACAACAATTGTCAGAGGAGAAGGAGCATGTGAAGAAACATCAGAGCCAGCAGGATGGCAAGGAGCATGACAAGATCAAGTTAAAAAGGATAGATAAGAATTTGTAGTATTGTAACTTGGTCTAGCTTCTTATTTTTGTTTAGCACGGTGTAACAAGGAGATCAGTTGAGCGGTGGCAGTAGCAGCAACAACGGTAACAACAAGATCACAGCAATCATGGTAGTCCCAGCTACCAAAACTTCCCGAACTACATTGACCTGATTCCCTTTTAGCCAGGGATATGTAGGAGACTTTCTGAAGCAAAGGTTCGGTCAAACTTTTCCAAAAAATGCTTCATACGGAGTGCTCAAACGGGCAAAAATCGCTCGTATCCGCTCACTTATCTTCGCGCGAAAACTCTTCGGGTTTCCACGTAAAGAGGGGCAGCTGTGAGCACGTGATTTTTGCCTCGCACGAATTACTCCTAAAAATTTCAAAATAAAATACTTCTGTGTTGTATGCAATGTTTTTTTTGTGGATTTTATGTTAATTTTCTCTTATTGTTTGCGTTTGCGTGTCCGTGTTTAAATAAATAAAAAATACAAAAATATACTGCGTTTGTACATGAAATTCAAGTGTGCAATTAAGAGTAATTAAGTTTGTTTTATGAAAATGAAAAATGACAAAAAATATATACCTTTTGCATGTTTTTTACCATTTAAGGCCCAATTGTGTAATTTTATTTTAATTTGTTATTTTTATAACGTGTGATAATTTTATTAAGCATCAATTTGTTATTGGTGAATTAATTAGGATTATTTTTATAATTTTTTGCATTAGGATTTCGGTTTACATTTTTATTAATTTAGAAAAAAAAACAAAATCAAATAAAGAGTTAAAAATCCGGATTGGGCCAATTGAAGACCAGGCCCAATGTAATTACCCAATCCCTCACCCGATCCGCCCAACCCCAAGTGGCCCCGTTGATCTGGACCGTTGGATTTTATTATCCAACGGCCCAAATTAAGTCGGGCGTTTAATTATACCCAAAACCCATTTACCCGTTTCCATTCGGCCAAACGACGGCGTTTAGGTTTAATGGGATGATCTGGACCGTTGGTTCCCACCATCCAACGGCCCAGATCAAGCAATCCATTTTCAATACACCAAACACCCCCAAAACCCCTTGTATCTATTCATTTCTCGTTCACCCGTTCAACCTCTCAAACGCCCTAGCCGCCCGCCGCCGTGCGCCGCCTGCCGGAAATCGCCTCACGGCGGTTCCGGTAGGCCAACGGCCACCAAATTAACACCAACCCTTCTCCTCACCTCCCTCTCTTCGAATCCGGCCTCCGTTAGTCTCGAATCCGTCTCGAGCGTGTCGAATATTGAATCAAAGGTCGCCGGAATTTGAAAACCATGCCAAACCTCACCAAAATCACACCATAACTTCCCCTCACCTCCCTCATACCCCTACCGGCCCTGGTTTGGCTCGAATCTTGCCAGAACCAGTCGAGCCCCAAAATCTCGGCCATGAACCCTAAACTCCGATTCCTGCCTAATTGAGGTCTAATAGACCTTAATTGGGATGTTTTCATTGTTGAAAACATCTCAATTGAGGTCCATTGGCCTCAAAAAATAAAGAATCCAAGTTCAAGTTGAATCCAAAGTTCGAATTGAACCCAAGACGGGTCCGAGTCCGTTCAAGTGCGGATTTGTCTTCTCTTATGGTATTTCCTCTTTTATTTCATCATATTCCGTTTGTTAAATCAGTTGAATTCTATTTTCTCGCTTTTTCTGTTCTGTTCTTCATCATCTCCAAAGACCCTTTATTTGGTCGATTGGTATTCTGTTATTTGTTCGAGTGTGCTTGTTATAGAATAGTTATTCGTTTCGATTAGCGTCGTCGAATATTTGGTTTTCATTTTTGCCGAGATTTTCAGAATCACTGTTTGGCTAATTAATTTGTTATCATTGTTATGTGTTGTAGTTGATTAAATGCGTCGTTTAACTGCGTAGGTTTGATTTGTTTGAGATTCCGGACAGTGATTAGCACTTTTGAATTGAATTGGAGTGTTTGGTTGAAACTGAAATTAAGATTCGAATTAGCTAATTAGGAAATTAAGGTTTAGCATTTAGAATATTTTAATGCCCTGCACATGGAGCTGAGCAGTGGAACCTGCTGTCACCAGCAGGGCACTTAGCCATGTCTGGACAGAGGTTACTGTTTAACTAATAACACCCATGCTTAGACATAGTGTAGTGGGGAGAAAACAGAGGGCATAATGGGCTGGCAGAGCAGGGATGGGCAAGGGTTTGAGTGGATTTTTCTGGTCCTTGGCTTTTAGGAGGGGGGTCTTAGCTATAAATGAGGAGACTCTCAGGAGGTAAAGGGGGGATTTTTTGAGTTACACACAGGCTTACACTGGATTTTTGAGAGAAATAGTTCTAAAACATATAGACCCACATACCCAGAGGCGTAGACAGTGAGAGACTAGACATATATTTTAGAGCAGGATATAGAAAACATTCTGTTTCTTTAGCTCACTGCTTCAGGCAGTCTTCGAGTCTATTGAGTTGTGTCTTGATGCCACATTGGGTTTTTTTTGGAGTTCCTGAAGTAGCCACTAGGTATTTCGGAAGTTAAGGTTGGTCTATTGGGATTGTTTGATATCAGAGGAGGGGAACATTGAGACCTACAATAATTTCAGACATACACAGTGATAGTGATTTTTGAGGAAGGATTCTGGGAATATAGTGATAGACAGACATTGATATCCATAGATATCTTAGAGAAAACAATGATATAGAGATTGAAATAGCTACTGTTTCATTGGATTGTTATTTGAAGTTCACAGGGGTCTCTTGCATCTATTTCTGGTTTGTCTGTTTCTGTTGGTCGAGGTTTTGCTACTGGTTTACTGTTGGTTGTGTTTTGGATATTGCTGAGGATTGTGTCACTGGTTTGCTGTGGTTGTTGTTTTGGATATTGCTGAGTGTTGTGTCTGTGGCTGTTTGCTGTTGGTATTGTTGTTCTGTGTTGTTGCTGGTTCACTACTGCTGTTGCTGTGAATTGCTTGCCACTCCATCACTGACCCCCTTTTCTTTTACTCTTCAATACCCAGGTACACATTTATGAGCTTATTTTGATGTAACTGGGAAGAGAAGTCTGAAAATGAGATGCTCACAGATTCATATGTATTGAATGTCTCTTCTGTTATCCAAATGGATAGACTGTAGTTAAGTAGTGAATGTTAATTTTAGATTTCATGCCATACGGATAATAGACATATATGTATACCTTTGTGGACTGTTATAAATTTTTTCTATTTAGTTTGTGTTAGCTGGTGTTAATTCGAAATTAGAAACTAAAAAAGTAGGAATTCAGTTTGGAATTAGAAATCAGCATAATCTCATTTGTGATATTAAATATCAGAAGTCTTAATTACAGAAAATCAGCATTGTTAGTGTATTTGGACCAAAAAATCAACATGAAGAAATTGAGCCTATGTAAACAGTCACTGTTTGGAAGTGTGTACATTGTTGTTTGGTTAATTCTTCCTCATTAAAAATAAGATTTCAGAATAGTTAGCTAATCAATTAGTAGGTTTAAATTTAGTTAATTCTGTTATGAGTAGATTTTACATTTTTTACTGTTTTGAATGATAAAAATTGTAATTCTATAGTTTAGTCAAGTTTTGCTCACTGTAGTTGAGGTATGCATATAAAAATGCATGGTAAATTTGAGATGATAACTCACCGTTGATTTAATACATACTGAGAGGAAGACAATGTGAATGGACTGAATACATATTTATAATTTAAGCCCTAAGGGATTCATTTCTAATGAACCAGTGATGGAATTTTACAGTAGAAATTTAATATAATAAAATGTTCTACATTCATAAATAACTGATCATCTCCCGCATAGAGAATGTTTGACTGTGAATGACTGTAATTAGGTAATGGGCTCCAGCATGTCTTTAACAGGCCCAAATTGGTGTAAATCAGAAAACTATGCAGTAACATAACAGTTTAGGTAAAATAAAAAAGTAATTAGGACCTTTGTTTATTATTAGAGACCAATTAAATAGAAAATCATAGTCATGTTAAGATTGACCTTAAATAAAATAATGAGACGAGCTTCGCCAAACAAATAATACACAATTGCGGGGCCCTCGAATAATTGTTATGAAAACTTAGATTTGGAAGGATCTGTTTAGTAAATTTCACGGTCTTTCCCAAAGTTAACAACACGATAGACTCTTTAGGCACGACTTTAATAAAATTACTTTCTTAAATACGGGTGCGCATTTATGTGACCCAAATCTTATTCTCGGCGAAACTGAAATACACTAAAGTCGCAGGCGTATTGGTTGCGGTGCGGCTCGAAATGTGTTTTCGTGACGTCGCAATTCTTCTAAGAAATAAAAGCGGAGCATTAAAAATACATAGTTAAAATATATAAAGAAATCAGATAAAAGCAAAAAGTACAGTTGAGTGACCGTGCTAAAACCACGAAATCCGGGAGTGCCTAACACCTTCTCCCGGGTTAACAGAGTTCCTTATCCGGTTTCTAGTTTCGCAGACTATATTACAAAGTCATAAATTTCCTCGGTTCGGGATCAAACCGGTGACTTGGGACACCATTACTTTCCCAAGTGGCGACTCTGAATTTAATAAATGGATCCCGTCTCAATTGTCCTTAAACTGGAAAAAACTCCCTCGTGCCCCCGCGGGTGCGTAAAACGGAGGTGTGACACCGCGTCAAAGTCACGCTTGGTGACAAAGCACCATACCAGTAGAGCCCTGAGGTGGTTGACATCAGTGGAGTTTCTTGTAGGCAAGAAGTGGTTGCAAATAACATTAAACCAGCACTTGGCCTCGTGAGTGAAGGACTTGGAGTGGAGAGTGATGTTCTCCTGAATCCAAGTGGGTTGGCCATTCTGGCAGATTACTTCAATTAAGGTATCCCAACTAAACCCCATGAGCATCATGGTAATGATCAACATCACCTCTGAATTAGGGCAACTGCAAAGCCTACCGAATCTTAAGGATGGAAGCATCCACCACCTTGCCCCGCACAATTACCTCCCGGCTAAAATGCTCCGGTCAATTTGCATAAAATTCTCGGACTAGCATTGGATTCGCTGTCTCGGGCTCCTCAAAAAAAATTCCATTTCCCTCTGTTGTATCTCTTCATACATAGCTGGGCTTTCCATTCGGAGGGCATCCTGATCTGCAACAATTTCCTGGACGAAGGTCTTAGTGGATTTTGCATGGAATGCATCCTCCGCCCCTTGAGACTGGAACCCCGTTTCATTATACGTAGGTCCCTAGGACTTACTAGCCTAGCCTCTTTACCTTTTGTGTGCCATAATACCTGCAACAAGCCAGGTTAACAATCAAATACATCTAAACTTGTCCATGTGAATGGTTACTCAGACTTCACCAACTACTGCCACTAAACAATTATCAATGGCCAACCATGCCAAAATGCCCAATTTCTAAGTGGCTCCGACAAGACAAACCATACTACTACTATGTCACACCCCCATCAACATGGTAATTTCTCCCACAATACCACACACAACCCTTCATCAATGAACTATTTCAACCACCACCAACACAATCAATATAATGAGCACAAAGGGCTCCCAAAAATTACAACAATTACAAAATTTTCGGCCATCTAGGCCCCAATCACCACACTTAGCCCTAAAAATTAGAGTTAGGTCTCAAAAACATTACAAATCCTATCCCACAAGTTAAACATCATGAAACCCAACTACTAAGCATCAATCATGGCTATAATAATTAAATAAAAAGATAAAACAAAGAAAAATATACAATTTAACATTACAAAAAATCTAGGGTTAGGGAACTAATTTACAATAACTAATTGAAGAAAAGAGAAGAGAATAGAAGAGAGTTTACCTTGTAGGTGAAAGAAGAGAGTGGAAGAAGGAGAAATTTGGATGGGAATGGGGGCTAGGGTTTGAAGAAGAAGAGGAAGAGGGGAAAATTTGGGGAGAGAATAGAGGGAGAGAGAGTGTGTGTCGTGTGTTTTGAGTGGGGAATAAGGGATTGGGGGTTGGAATCAGTTTAATTGGGGGGGGGGGGAGAAAAATTAGAAGAAAAGGAAAAATAAAAAAAAAATCAGAAACTTACATGGTTGGCCCGTCTGTGTACCACTGCGGTCCTAGTGCGGTTATGTTGGGACCGTAGTGGATCAGGTTCAGAGAGCCTGTTTTACCGCGGTCTCACCGTGCCCACACTTGGACCACGATAAGAAACTTCAGAGAGCCTCTTTCACCGCGGCCACACTGGGATCGCGGTAGAGGCATTTTTATGGTACTAAACTTTTTTCTACACAATTATACATTACACTTATAATAATTTATGGGTTGCCTCCCACGCAACACCTGATTTAACGTCGCGGCACGACGCAAGTAGTGGGGTTCCTACTCCTTATTTTTGTATTTGGGTTCTTTGAAATGTGACACCACTGTATCTCCTTTTTTCATCAGCTGATCCAAGGTAATGTTTCAACTTTTGTCCATTGACGGAGAATTTGTTCGTCCCGTCTTTTGATTCAATTTCCACAACTCCACTAGCAAAAATTTGCACCACTCTAAATGGCCCAGGCCATCGGTATTTCAACTTACCCGGAAATAATCTCAACTTTGAGTTGTACAATAACACCATATCATCGGGTTTGAAGTCTCTGTCCACGATGTATATATTGTGCATTTTCTTCATCCATTCCTTGTAAAGCCTCGTGCTCTCAAAGGCTTGATAACGTAATTCCTCTAGCTCATGCAACTTCGTTAGTCGATTTTGCTCGGCTGCTTTGGGATCCATGTTTAATTGTTTGAATGCCCACCAAGCATGGTGTTCTAACTTCACAAGTAGATGACAAGCCTTTCCAAATACCAACTTGTACAGTGACATACCTATTGGCATTCTGAATGCAGTTCTGTAGGCCGAGAGTGCATCGTCCAGCTTCTTTGCCCAATCCGTTCGGGTTGCGTTCACAGTTTTCGTTAATACACTCTTAATCTCCATGTTGGAACTTCAACTTGCCTACTAGTCTGTGGATGGTAAGGCGTATCTACCTTGTGGTGCACATCATATTTAGCAAGCAATTTCTCAAAGGCTCTATTGCAGAAGTGAGTTCCTCCGTCACCGATGATCGCCCTTGGTATCCCAAATCGAGTGAATTTGTGCTTCTTCAGGAATCCGACCACCACTCGTGCATCATTAGTGGTCAAGGTTGCAGCTTCCATCCATTTAGACACATAATCCACCACCACAAGTATGTACTTATTACCGAATGAGCTGACAAAGGGACCCATGAAGTCTATCCACATATGTCAAACACCTCTACTTCTTTAATTGGTTTCATTGGAATCTCATGGCAACGGGAAATGTTTCCCGTCCTTTGGCATTCATTATAGCCCTTTACCTAGAGGTGTGCATCTCTAAATATAGTTGCCCAGAAGAATCCGTTCTCTAGCACCTTCACAGTTGTTCTGACCCCTCCAAAATGTCCTTCATATGCTGAAGCGTGACATACCTACAAAATTGAAGATTGTTCTATCTCGGGGATGCACCTCCATATAATGTTATCAACACAAATTCGAAATAGATGAGGATCATCCTAATAATACATGCGGCTATCACGAAAAAACTTTTTCTTTTGGATAGAAGAAAGGTATCAGGAACAATACCACAAGCCAAGAAATTTGCAAAATATGCATACCATTAATATTTTTTTTTGACAACTAATAACAATTCCTCTATTTTACGCATGTTTTTAGCACATTAATACTATAGTCCGGATAAAATACAACAAATTAGTTAAATCGCAAAACAATCACAAAATAACGTAGAGCACATAAAAAAATAACTAATATGTATTTTTTATACAAGTTTTAATAAAAACAAAGTCGGAACAAGCAACAATATCCGAGATAACGACCTAACTAGTACATGAGACCGAGAATCTTTACTTTTTGTGCGATGGGTGGGCTCCACTCAATTGTTTTGATTAAAATGGAGGGGGAGGCTACGATGATTATTCTGTTTTGGGGGAAGGTAGAGAATACGATCCATATATATATATATATATATATATATATATATATATATATAGCGTGTTAATGTTATAACTCTTTTTAGATGTTGCAAAACATCCCCCAAAGATATTAACAAGCTTCAGAGATGTTGACAAATAAAAGAGTAACAGTAACATAAAGTTGTTTCACTAGAACAAATTAAATCACCCACTGCATACCTTGACTTCCATCGGGGAAGGAGTTAAAACAATCAATAGGACAATATTTGTTAGTACAGTATAGCACCTCTCTTAAAACAACAACTATCCAGTAAAATCCCACATAATGAGATTGGGTAGTGTAATATGTACGCAGACCTTACACTTGCCCTAACAGAGGCAAAGAGGCTAGAGGCTTTTTTCGGTAGACCCTCGACTTAGAAAGGCAAAAATAAAATAAAAACAAGAAAAGAGAATTCATTAATACCTCCGATAGAAACCGTAATAGCAACATAAACATAAAAACCACAAGATGAATGACATTCAATAATAGTAGCCAGAATCTAAGGCCCGAGGCTAAGATAAATAACAAGAATAATATAAGTTCAACATAAACTGCAAGCCATCTAAGATCAACCATATATGCACGTCTCCTGTCTGCAAATACCATATATGTAGCTCCTCAATATTCCATGAAATTTGTTCTTTTCATAGCTGTTTCAACTACTGAGGTTCTTGATACTAGTTAATATTGTAGATCGAGATGAATTACAAGGAAATGTTGAACAAGAAGAGAAGCTTATAAGGTACTCTCGTAACGAGTCACTTGATTCTATCGCATTTTGACGAGGGAATGAATATTAATTGGGATAAAGCTGTAAGCATATAGTACTATATATGTAAAAGGTGCTTGCAGAAATAGCTAATGCAGGGAAGTAGATAGCTGTGTTACCCTAAAAAAATTGACAGCAGTAAGCTGTCCCGTAGTAGGCGTATTATAATAGGTGTGGCTTATCTGCTCATCGATCTTAGTAGTACCAATAAAACAAGGGTTGCAGGAAATCTTTCTCAATGCACATATAGGACATAAAAGATTTACAACAAATTAACAAAAACCTTCATGAGATACCAAGTTACCATAACATTAATTCGGTATGACATAAGGGTAAGCTCAAACGAGAAGATAGCAACTACTTACATAGAGAAGTGAAAGATTCATGATTACATGAGCAGTATATCCAAAACTCAATATAAGACAACATTTCTTGCATCCAGAGACAGGAAACTACTACAAGTCTAGTGATGGAAAGCTCACTCCTGGAAGATAATCGCACAATTGGAGGAGCATCTTGGGCAACCTAACAACTTCTCTGCCAATCGAAATAAATATCGGGACACGCAGTTCATCGAACATATCTCGCACCTTCTTCTCTTTAATTTGATAATGAACTTCTCCAAAACTGATGCATTCTTTAACAAAAATTCTGAAAGTTTGAAAAGCTTCTTGACATAGTCCCATTTGACATAATACTTCAAGCACAACCCGGAGGAGATGGCAAGCTTAACATTCTTGAGGTTGGGAAACGCAAAGCTTGATAACCCATTCTCCAAATCAATATCATCTCCTTCGGCCAAATATATTAACTCAAAGCGGCAGCAGGAATTTTCAGGCTGGAGAAAGATAATCAGAACCAAATGAAGCTCAGCCTAATGGAAATTGCGCAACAGTGAAAAAATATGATTTCCCAGTAGATGTGTCTGACACATAATGATATAAGAAACAACAAATTTAACGGTACTTGGGAATGATTATAATTGCTAACCATATCATAAAGATTCATGGCGGAGGTAACCCAAGAAAAGATTGATAGTGCAATAATCCTTTCCATTTCAGAGCTCATTTGCCACAAGAAAGAAACAAACCCAACCATATTAGTGTGAAGCTTTACATTAACATAAGAGAACCATCTTACCGACAATTAAGGACATGTTTGGATTATCATTTAGAAACAACTTCCAAGTGATTTTGGGTGGGGTTAAAGCTTCATAGAATGAAAAGATGTAAAAAGAAGATAAAAGGCAACAGGAAGTTACACGCATAGCCGCTATGTCTATGTTGAGTGTCTCCACATGAGGCGAGGCTCGCAGAAGGCCAGTTGCTCCATACAAATTAAACTTTTTCATATGCAACTCCAGCGTTAGATATTTGCATTTCCATTCTGGAAGCGGCACTCCTTTGAACTGCAACATGCACACGACCTGGTGCAAAATCCCAATGGAAGTAGTAAAGATAGGAGAAAGCAATAACAACAAAAAGAAAGTACTTCGCAGCAGAGGGTTAAGTGATATATCTTTTGCCGGTATGATACAAGAAGTACCGGGCGTTGAAAAGTTGACAAAAGGATTGCGAAAGGGCACAAAAGGACACAAATTTCCGTAATTTAATCTAGCTGCTTTTATGTAATTAGTGCAAGGGTTCTCAATTGTATAATGTTTACATTCTGCAACTGTATGCTAAAGATAGATCAGAGAAACTAAGGACTTATGAGTTAAAAACATACCTCCGTGAACCAACTTCCCATTGTTACCTCGGTTGCACAACTCAACTTTTGAAGATAATCTTGGACGAGGTTCCTAAAAACTTGATGATAGTCACCACAACTATCTTCCGCATCATCAAATTCTTTGGCATTAATAGCGAAGACATCTTTGATACATACAATGTTGAAAGTAAGCTTAGCACTAACCAAGGAGGACACATCTACAAGCCTACACTTGAGGTCATAAAGCTCTCCTGAAATCTCCAGATGCTGAAGATAGGGTGCAATAATTTCCAAGGAATGATCTCTTCCATCATCATGCAACGTATAATTTTTCAGCTTCAGTCTCTTCAATTTTGAAGACCTAATGTCGAGGCGACTAAACTCCCAAACACAATATAATTCCATAGTTTCCAAAGCAGGACAGCCTGAGAGTAAGTTCACAATATGTTCATCCGATAAGCCCAAAAACTCCAAGTGTATGCTCTTCAGAGACTTCCACGATACGACGACGTCAGGATCTAAGATACAACTAGAAAATACTAAAGATATCAAAGAAGAGCAGGTGCAGAAAGATTCAGGTAACGTGCAATACTCATCCTCATCATCATCTGAATATAATTCAACAGCTTCCACATTTTTTTCAACAGCAAAAGTAAGCCATCTGCTGATTTGAGAGTCGTGTACTAGATGACCTCCTTCCGAAGAGTAATATTGATCCGGGTGAGTGCAGTTGAGGGCAAACTTTTTAATTTTGGAAGAAACGGAATGATGTAATACATAATCAATAAAGGATGCGAATTCTTCTGTCATCCCCCCAATGTAATTTCTACGATTGAAATTGAAGTTATAAGCAAAAGTCCAGAGATAGTGCCACCTTTTTGAGAGAATACATGTTCTGAATGCCTCTTTTGTCCGCAAAAGAGAGAGAATTTGAACAAGGAGTGGGTCGGGCAGCTCATTGAGTCGGTCTAGAGTTTCTTCAACTTCAGTCTCTTTCTGTTTCTTCGACAATGGAGGATTTTCCAAATTACTACTTGTAAAGCCGTCATCTTTGCGGGAAGAAGCCATGGATTTGGAACCCTCTCTTCTGTAGAGTTGGAGCTGATGTTGGAATGAGTTGCGAATTAGGAAAGTGAAGTTTTTGTATGTCTATAAATTAAAAATTAAAAATAGAAGGGCCACGTGTTGTTATTTTAGGAGAAGGGAGGCACGTGGGCAAGTAATGTTTTTTTTATAAATCAAAACTTTCATTATCAAACTGATACTATGTACAAAAACAAAAGACACAAACAGTATATAGCTAAACTTTATCTACTCAGCTACCCGCCAACTAGCTACAACCAGATTATACTTTCACGGATAAAAGGTTGTTGCTCAAGTCGCTTCAATACTCTCTTTTACAATGAACCTCTATAGTGAACCTTCACTATAATAACTCTTTTAATTATTAGTTTGCTTCGGAAACTGTAACGATCTGATCCGTCGTACGTAAATTACTGCCATGTTTTACCTATTCTCGATTTTCTTATGTGTTATTATACGAGTCTTGGGTGAATGAGTTGGTTTGATTATTCTGGATGGAAATGAGACACTTAGTCTCTTTAAGGAATGTTTGTTTTGGAAAATTCTACCAGATGTTGACTATTGAGTTAGAGGGCTCGGATGTGATTCCAGTGATTCTATTAGCTTCGGGGGATGATTTATGACTTAGGAGCATGATCAAAATTTATTTTGGATGCCCGGTGTAGAATTAGGCTTGAATTAGCGAAGTTAGTATTCTGGCGAATTCCGATTGATAGGTGAGATTTTGATCCGAGTGTCAGAATGCAATTCCGAGAGTTGCAGTAGCTTTGTTAGATAATTTTGGATGCGTATGCAAAATTTCAGATCATTAGGAGGTGTGTTGGTCGGATTTTTTATCAAATGTATGTTTCGAAAAAAATTGAAGAACTTAGGCTTGAATCCGATGTGATTTAATGGTTTTAGCATTGTTTGATGTGTTTTGAAGATTGGAACAAGTTTGAATGAGGCTTTAGGATGTGTTGGTGCTTTTGGTTGGGGTCCAGGGGGCCTCGGGGTGAGTTCGGATGGTTAAACGGGGAGTTTTGGAGTTTGCATATTGCTGAAGCCTGCTGCAACTGATACTTTCGCTTCTGCGAGTCTGAGACCACAGAAGCGGAGGCGCTTAAGCGAAGGATTTGACAGTAGAAGCGGTGAAGAGGTTTGGGGGCATGTTCCGCAAAGCAAAAGTAAGGACCACATAAGCGGTACCGCTGGTGCGGAACATGAGCCGTAGAACCGATTTTTGGATTTTATTGAGGCTTCGCAGAAGCGGAAATCAGGCTGCAGAAGCAGTTCCGCATAAGCGGAAGCGGGACCGCAGAAGTGAAAAATGGCCTGGGCAGAGAAGGTTTTAAAATCACATTTTCATCCGCAAGCTTGGGATATTTTTCACCATTGTTGAACATCTTGAGAGTTTTTTGAGAGCAATTGAAGAGAGTTTCGACTGAGATTGCCTAGAAGTAAATTTTATGAGTAAAAACATAATTATAGAAATTCATGAAATTAAGCTTAAAATTGATGAACTAGGGCTTGGGATTTAGAGATTTAAATTTGGGATTTGAGGGAGCATTTTGTGACGACCCAAAGGGTCATCACTTATTTTATTAATAATTTCGAGCTTCGAGGCCTTGAAAACCTCATTCTATGTTGCCTCGATTTACGTGCACGATCCGAGCATGTAGCCGGAAAGATTTTGTGATAGAAAATATGAATTCTATGAGAAATTTGGATAAAAATGATATTAATATTGATATGGTTGACTTCGGTCAACATTTTTGGTAAACGGATCCGGACCCGAGATTTGATGGTCCCGAGAGGTCCGTAGGAAAATATGGGACTTGGACATGCGTCCGGAGTCGAATTCCGAGGCCTAGAGCCCAAGTTATGAATTTTTATGTGAAATTGTTTTTGATGCAATTATTAAAGGAAATAAATTAATTGACCTTGGTATCGGGCTCGTATTTTGGTTCCGACGCCCGGTACAAGTCTTAAATATTATATATGTGATTTCTGTAAAGTTTGGTGACATTTGGATGTCGTTTGAGATGTTTTGGACCTTGGGTCCCAAGTTTGAAAGTTTTGAAAACTAAAGGTATGAAAATCATGCATTTGAGGCTTGATTTGATGAAAAACGAGGTGATATTGGCGATGTGATCGCACGAACAAGTTCATAATGTGTTTTTGAGGTTATGTACATGTTTGGTTTGGAGCCCGGGGGCTCGGGTAAAGATTTGATAGGCCGTTGGATGAAATTCTGAATTTTGAACTGCTGATTTTTTCACCCAGTTGTTGGCTTTGCAATTGCGAAGAATTTCTCGCAATTGCGAAGGGGGCAGTGTAAGGCAAGGCTCGCAAATGCGAACCTTGATCGCAAATGCGAAGCCAGCCTTGTTCGCAAATGCGAACAATTGTTCGCATTTGCGAAGGTCCCCGGTGATGCCTATGTTCGCAAATGCGAACAATAGTTCGCAAATGCGAACATTTCCCATACTGCCTTGGTTCGCAAATGCGAACCATTGTTCGCAAATGCGAACACTGCCTTATACAGCATGTGTTCGCAAATGCGAACATTAGTTCGCAAATGCGAACTGTTCGCAAATGCGAACAAATGTTCGCAAATGTGAACTTCCCACCCTTAGCTTAATTTTCAAACTCCAGAAATTGGTCGGGGTTCGCAATTGCGAACCCATGTTCGCAAATGCGAACACAGAGACCTAAAAAACACGAATTTCAATCATTTCTTCACATTTTACAAAACCAAAACACCCATTTGCGATTCTTCAAGGATTTCTTCTTCATCAAAACGATTGTAAGTCACTTTATACTTAATTCTTTCAATTCCTAACATCATTAAACATGTTTTTCATTAGAAATCAAATGTTTTCATGGTAAAATTCTTGTTTTTGTTAGAAAATAGGGTTTTTCATAAATTGGGAATTGGACCTCGAATTGAGGTCCGATTTTGAAACAAATTATATACATGAACTCGTGGGGGATGGGTAACCGAATTTTGGTCCTAACCCCGAATTCCGACCATGTGGGCCCGGGGTTGAAATTTACTATTCATGGCAGAATGTTGTAAAAGTGTTATTTGGTATTAAGAATTAGTTTGTTGAGTAGAATTGATGATATTAAATCAATTGTGTATAGATACGGTTGGATTGGAGCCAAATTGAAAGAAAAGACATTTCCACGGATTGAATTGTTCATAAGCATTCGAGGTAAGTGTTCGTTCTATCCTAGCTTGAGGGAATAGGATTATGTGTTATGTGTTATGTGATCGAGTGCGGTGTATGGGTTGTGGTGACGAGCATCCATACACTGGCGTCTAGTATGACCGTGAGTCGTTGAAAAATGATTATTTTGAGATATATTACGGATGAATTGTTATTGTTCTCCCTTGTTGGGACTTGTTGTGAAGATAATTATTGATTGCCCTTGATGGGACGGTTTATGAATTACTGTTTCTTTCTTTGCCCTTAACTGTGATTGTTATTTGGGTGAGGAAGAGTGATAATGCACGAAGGGTGATGCCGTGCCATGTTTATTTATTTATGCACGAAAGTTAATGCCGTGCCATGTTTATTTATTGATTATGCACGAAGGATCATGCCGTGCCCTCTGTTATTGAACCATGTACGAAGGATCATGCCGTACTATGGATGTGAGGATGAGAGTAAAAGCACGAAGGGTGATGCCGTGTACTTTATTTGTCTATCCGGTGAGGATGAGAGTAAAAGCACGAAGGGTGATGCCGTGCAATTGCTTGCTATTTCTTGAATTAATATTACTTGTTTTTCCATTATATTTTATTTGGTTGATGCTGTGCAACTATTTGCCATTTCTTGACTTGATATTACTTGTGTTTCCATTACACCTTGTTTTTCCTTGTGAACTTATTTGATTGTTATTTGGGTGAGGAAGAGTGATAAAGCACGAAGGGTGATGCCGTGTACTCTATTTGTTTATTTGGTGAGGATGAGAGTAAAAGCACGAAGGGTGATGCCGTGCAACAGTTTGCTATTCCTTGAATTGATATTACTTGTGTTTACATTACACTTTGTTTTTCCTTGTGAAATTATTAACTGTGGTTAATTGTTAAATTCTTTAAAATATTCCTTATTGTGTTAATACTTGATTATTTATCGTTACTTTGTGGTACACATATATATATTGAATTGTACAGGTTTATGTGGGTGTCTGGTCCTAGGTTTGTCACTACTTCGCCGGGATAGGCCAGGCACTTACCAGCACACATGGGGTCGGTTGTGCTGATGCTACACTTCTGTGCGTTTTTGCACAGGTCCAGGTTACGATCAGGAGCAGCAGCAGCATTAAATAGATTGCGTGGGAGTTGATTACATTTGAGACCGAGGTAGCTTGCAGACGTCCGTAGGCCCGGCGTCTCCTTCTTTATTTATGTTAATAGCTGTAGTCTCATTGTTCCGAGACAAACAGAATTATGTTATATTTCCTTCGGACTTTTATGTGTAGTATTCCATAGTAGTTTGTGAGTTGGTGACTCCACGTGTTGGGTAGAGGATTTCAGTATGATTTTCACCTTGTGATTTGTTATTTCCATTTCGATAAAGTATTCCGCATTTATTTAATTAAAATTGTGTTAAAAATAGGATAGTATGAATAGAGTGGCTTGCCTAGCTACCACGAGTAGGCGCCATCACGATCCCGATGTTGGGGGAAAATCCGGGTCGTGACAAGTTGGTATCAGAGCTCTAGGTTACATAGGTCTCACCACTCACGAATAAGCTTGATAGAGTTTGAGAGGTAGGTACGGAGACGTCTGCACTTGTCCTCCAGAGTCTATTGAGTTAGGAAAGAGTCTCTCATTTGTTCTCTCTTGTCGTGCGATTTGTTCCGCAAATATTGATTGAACTTCTATTCTGTCCTTTCGCAGATGGTAAGGACACGCGCTTCTTCGTCCGCTGACCAGCAGCCCGAGCCCCAGGCAGCTCCTGTGAGGGGCAGGGGCCAAGGCCGTATCAGAGGCCGTGGTAGGGGTAGAGCTCAGCCCCAGGCAGCTACCCCAGAGGTGGAGCCTCATATTGAGATTGACGAGGAGGTTCCAGTCCCAGCAGCTCCAGTGGGCCCAGCTCAGGTCCCGGGAGAGGCTTTATTTACCCCGGATCTTCGGGATGCTTTGGTCGGAATAGCGGGATTTATGGACAGCATTGCCAGAGCGGGCTTATTATCGGTTGCACCAGCTGCTTCTCAGGCTGGAGGAGGGGCCCAGACTCCTATTGCTCATACTCCGGAGCCAGTAGCTCCTCAGCCTCAGGCACCAGTAGTTCAGCCAGCTGTGGCCACTCAGTCAGGTACCACGGCTCATGCCGGCGATGGAGCGGCCATGACTTCTGATTCGTTATGGAGGCTTGATCGGTTCTCCAAGCTATTTACCACTACATTCGGTGGAGCCGCATCAGAGGATCCTCAGGACTTTTTATTCAGTTGCCATGAGATTCTCAAGACTATGGGGATCGTGGAGACAAACGGAGTTGATTTCTGTACCTTCAGACTTGCAGGATCCGCCAAGACTTGGTGGAGAGATTATTGCCTGACTCGACCAGCAGGGTCCCCAGCTCTATCGTGGGACCAATTTGCGGAACTATTTATGGAGAAGTTTCTCCCTGCTACTCGGCGGGATTTACTTCGGAGG
The DNA here is from genome assembly GCA_032618575.1 of Nicotiana noctiflora. Classification (NCBI taxonomy): domain Eukaryota; kingdom Viridiplantae; phylum Streptophyta; class Magnoliopsida; order Solanales; family Solanaceae; genus Nicotiana; species Nicotiana noctiflora. The sequence goes on from JASVEL010009894.1 coordinate 64,196, forward strand.
CAGTTTGAGCATCTCCATCAGGGCACTATGACAGTTACACAGTATGAGACGAAATTTGTCGATTTGGCTCGTCATGTAGTGGTGATACTTCCCACGGAGCGGGAGAGGGTCCGCAGGTTTATAGATGGGCTTAATCAGCCGATTAGACTCCAGATGGCTATGGGCGTGGGAAGTGACATATCATTTCAGGAGGCAGCCAATGCGGCACGCAGAGTTGAGATGGCTCTTGCTAGGGAGGCGGTTATTCTTTAGATAAGAGGCCTCGTCATTCAGGCAGGTTTGGTGGTTCTTCCTCTGGTGGCAGAGAATCCTTTGATAGAGGCCAGTCCTCCAGGCCTTTTCATTCCGCCCTTCAGGCTTCACAGGGTGGATCGGGTGATCGTGGTTCTCGGGGGCATTATTCAGACCAGTCTCCTATTAATGCTCAGCCTCTTCACAGTGTTCGTGGAGGCCATTCGGGTCGTCGGGGCCGGCAGCCCTATCGGCCTAAGAGTTGCTACGGTTGTGGCGACCCGAGTCATTTTATCGGGAATTGCCCTATAGCGGCGGGCAACTCTCAGCAGCGAGGTTCTCGTCCTATGATTCAGGCTCCGGCCGACCCTCGGCCTGCCCAGCCGGCCGGAGGCGGGGGTAGAGATTATAGAGGTGGAGGTCGAGACCGTAGAGGTGGAGACCGTCCGGCGAGAGGTAGAGGTCGGCCGGTTGATGGTCGTCCTAGAGACGCGGCTCGGAGGGGAGGTGCAAATCCCCGATTCTATGCTTTACCGGCCGGAGCCAGAGGCGGAGGCATCGGATGCCGTGATTACGAGTACTATTCTTGTGTGTGGCGGAGGTGCTTCGGTATTATTTGACCCCGGATCTACATATTCCTATGTGTCTTCCTACTTCACACCGTATTTGGTCGTGCCCGGCTATGCTCTGGATATTCCAGTTTATGTGTCAACACCGGTGGGTGACTCTATTGTAGTCGATCGGGTGCATCGTTCGTGCGTAGTTATATTTGGGGGTCTTGAGACCCGTGTTGATCTGTTGCTTTTGGATATGGTAGATTTTGATGTCATATTGGGGATGGACTGGTTGTCCCCATACCATGCTATTCTTGATTGCCATGCTAAGACGGTGACCTTAGCCTTGCCGGAATCACCCCGACTAGAGTGGAAAGGTACCTCAAGCCACTCCGTTCGCACTGTTATTTCTTATGTTAAGGCTCGACGTATGGTCGAGAAGGGGTGTCTAGCTTATCTGGCTTATGTTCGTGATTCCAGCGCAGAAGTTCCTTCCATTGAGTCAGTCCCTATTGCACGGGAGTTTCCTGAGGTTTTTCCTTCAGACCTGCCGGGCATGCCACCCGACAGGGATATTGACTTCTGTATTGATTTGGCACCGGGCACTCAGCCCATCTCTATTCCACCCTATCGTATGGCCCCGCCGGAGTTAAAAGAGTTGAAAGATCAGTTGCAGGACCTTCTTGAGAAGGGTTTTATCAGGCCCAGTGTTTCCCCCTGGGGAGCATCTGTATTATTTGTAAAGAAGAAGGATGGCTCGATGCGGATGTGTATTGATTACCGGCAGTTAAACAAGGTGACTATCAAAAATAAATATCCACTGCAGAGGATTGATGATTTGTTTGACCAGCTCCAGGGAGCGAGGGTATTCTCTAAGATAGACTTGAGGTCGGGCTACCATCAGCTGAAGATCAGGGCGGCTGACATTCCTAAGACAGAGCCTTTCGCTCTAGATATGGGCATTATGAGTTCTTGGTCATGTCCTTCGGGTTGACCAATGCCCCAGCGGCATTCATGGAGTTGATGAATCGGGTATTCAGGCCTTACTTAGATCCGTTCGTGATAGTCTTCATAGATGACATCCTGGTGTACTCCCGCAGCCAGGAAGAGCACGAGCAGCACCTCAGAGTGGTTCTTCAGACTCTGAAAGATAATCGGCTATATGCCAAATTTTCAAAATGTGAGTTCGGTAGCATTTCTGTAGCATTTCCGGGTCACATTGTATCCGTGGAGGGTATTCGGGTAGACCCAAAGAAGGTGAGGCGGTCCGGAATTGGCCTCGACCAGCTTCAGTGACCGAGATACGGAGTTTCTTGGGATTAGCCAGGTTACTACCGTCGTTTTGTAGAGGGTTTTCTTCTATTGCGGCCCGATGACCGGGTTGACCCGAGAAGGGTGTCCGGTTTCGGTGGTCGAGAGGAGTGTGAGGCGAGCTTTCGAAAGCTCAAGACGGCCTCGACCACCGCACCGGTGTTGGTACTACCTACGGGTACGGGGCCTTATACGGTTTATTGTGACGCATCTCGTACAAGGCTTGGGGCGGTATTGATGCGGGATGGTAAGGTTATCGCTTATGCTTCGAGGCGATTAAAGATACATGAGAAGAATTATCCAGTTCATGATCTTGACTTGACTGTTTTCGTTTGTTTGATCAAGCGGAGGCATTATCTATATGGTGTGACATGTGAGGTGTACACTGATCACAAAAGCCTACAGTACTTGTTCAAACAGAAGGAGTTGAATCTACGACGGCGGAGATGGTTAGAGTTGCTAAAAGACTATGATGTTACTATATTATATCACCCAGGTAAGGCCAATGTGGTGGCCGATGCATTGAGTAGAAAGTATGCCAGCATGGGTAGTCTTGCATATATTCCGGTCAATCAGAGACCATTAGCTCTAGATGTCCAGGCCTTAGCCAACCGGTTCGTGAGATTAGACATTTATGAGCCTAGCAGAGTGTTAGCCTGCACGGTCGCTCGTTCTTCTTTATTAGAGCGTATCCCTGAGAGGCAATTTGATGATCCTCATTTGCGTGAGTTGAGAGATACGATACAGCAAGGAGGTGCCACACAGGTAAATCTAGATGATGATGGGGTATTGAAATTGCAGGGTCGAGTTTGTGTGCCCAATGTCGAAGGGATTCGAGAGTTGATCTTAGTGTAGGCCCACAGTTCGCGGTATTCTATTCACCCGGGCGCCGCGAAGATGTACCGGGACTTACGGCAGCACTATTGGTGGCGCAGAATGAAGAAAGATATCGTTGCGTATGTCGCTCGGTGTCTAAATTATCAGCAGGTGAAATATGAGCACCAGAGGCCTGGTGGTGTATTCCAGAGGATTGAAATTCCCGAGTGGAAATGGGAGCAGATCACTATGGACTTCGTTATTGGACTTCCTTTGACTCGGAGGAAATTTGATGCTATTTGGGTCATTGTTGATAGGTTGACCAAGTCAGCACACTTTATTCCAATATCTGTCTCCTACTCGTCGGAGAGGTTAGCGGAGGTTTACATTAGGGAGATTGTTCGTCTCCATGGGGTGCCGGTATCTATTATCTCTGATCGGGGTACGCAGTTTACCTCGCGGTTCTGGAGAGCGGTCCAGCAGGAGTTAGGCACCCAGGTTCAGTTGAGTACAACATTTCATCCTCAGACGGATGGCCAGTCCGAGAGGACTATTCAGATTCTCGAGGACATGCTTCGAGCCTGTGTTATTGATTTCGGAGGCTCGTGGGACCAGTTTCTACCATTAGCAGAGTTCGCCTACAATAACAGTTACCAATCTAGCATCCAGATGGCCCCGTATGAGGCGTTGTATGGTAGGCGATGTCGATCACCAGTTGGATGGTTTGAATCGGGAGAGGCTCGGTTGTTAGGAACAGACTTAGTTCAGGAGGCCTTGGATAAGGTCAAGACTATTCAGGAGAGATTGCGTTCAGCTCAGTCTAGGCAAAAGACTTATACGGATCGTAAAGTTCGAGATGTAGATTTCATGGTTGGTGAACGAGTATTGCTCCGGGTGTCGCCTATGAAGGGCGTGATGAGGTTTGGGAAGAAGGGCAAGCTCCGCCCTAGGTATATTGGCCCATTTGAGATTCTAGACAGAGTGGGAGGGGTGGCTTACAGATTAGCTTTGCCGCCTAGCTTATCAGCCGTGCATCCAGTTTTTCATGTATCTATGCTTCGGAGATACCACGGCGATCCCACGCATGTATTAGACTTCAGCACTGTCCAATTGGACAATGATCTATCTTACGAGGAGGAGCCGGTGGCCATTCTAGACCGGCAGGTTCGACAGTTGAGGTCGAAGAGTTATCCTTCTGTGCGTGTTCAGTGGAGAGGTCAGCCTCCTGAGGCATCGACCTGGGAGTCCGAGTCTGATATGCGGAGCCGCTACCCACACTTGTTTCCTGACTCAGGTACTTCTTCTTTTGTCCGTTCGAGGACGAACGGTTGTTTTAGAGGTGGAGATTGTGACGACCCAAAGGGTCATCACTTATTTTATTAATCATTTCGAGCTTCTGATGCCTTGAAAACCTCATTCTATGTTGCCTCGATTTACGTGCACGATCCGAGCATGTAGCCGGAAAGATTTTGTGATAGAAAATATGAATTCTATGAGAAATTTGGATAAAAATGATATTAATATTGATATGGTTGACTTCGGTCAACATTTTTGGTAAACGGATCCGGACCCGAGATTTGATGGTCCCGAGAGGTCCGTAGGAAAATATGGGACTTGGACATGCGTCCGGAGTCGAATTCCGAGGCCTAGAGCCCAAGTTATGAATTTTTATGTGAAATTGTTTTTGATGCAATTATTAAAGGAAATAAATTATTTGACCTTGGTATCGGGCTCGTATTTTGGTTCCGACGCCCGGTACAAGTCTTAAATATTATATATGTGATTTCTGTAAAGTTTGGTGACATTTGGATGTCGTTTGAGATGTTTTGGACCTTGGGTCCCAAGTTTGAAAGTTTTGAAAACTAAAGGTATGAAAATCATGCATTTGAGGCTTGATTTGATGAAAAACGAGGTGATATTGGCGATGTGATCGCACGAACAAGTTCATAATGTGTTTTTGAGGTTATGTACATGTTTGGTTTGGAGCCCGGGGGCTCGGGTAAAGATTTGATAGGCCGTTGGATGAAATTCTGAATTTTGAACTGCTGGTTTTTTCACCCAGGAGTCCGAGTCTGACATGCGGAGCCGCTACCCACATTTGTTTCCTGACTCAGGTACTTCTTTCTTTTGTCCGTTCGAGGACGAACGGTTGTTTTAGAGGTGGAGATTGTGACGACCCAAAGGGTCATCACTTATTTAATTAATCATTTCGAGCTTACGAGGCCTTGAAAACCTCATTCTATGTTGCCTCGATTTACGTGCACGATCCGAGCATGTAGCCGGAAAGATTTTGTGATAGAAAATATGAATTCTATGAGAAATTTGGATAAAAATGATATTAATATTGATATGGTTGACTTCGGTCAACATTTTTGTTAAACGGATCCGGACCCGAGATTTGATGGTCCCGAGAGGTCCGTAGGAAAATATGGGACTTGGACATGCGTCCGGAGTCGAATTCTGAGGCCTAGAGCCCAAGTTATGAATTTTTATGTGAAATTGTTTTTGATGCAATTATTAAAGGAAATAAATTAATTGACCTTGGTATCGGGCTCGTATTTTGGTTCCGACGCCCGGTACAAGTCTTAAATATTATATATGTGATTTCTGTAAAGTTTGGTGACATTTGGATGTCGTTTGAGATGTTTTGGACCTTGGGTCCCAAGTTTGAAAGTTTTGAAAACTAAAGGTATGAAAATCATGCATTTGAGGCTTGATTTGATGAAAAACGAGGTGATATTGGCGATGTGATCGCACGAACAAGTTCATAATGTGTTTTTGAGGTTATGTACATGTTTGGTTTGGAGCCCGGGGGGCTCGGGTAAAGATTTGATAGGCCGTTGGATGAAATTCTGAATTTTGAACTGCTGGTTTTTTCACCCAGCTGTTGGCTTCGCAATTGCGAAGAATTTCTCGCAATTACGAAGGGGACAGTGTAAGGCAAGGCTCGCAAATGCGAACCTTGATCGCAAATGCGAAGCCGGCCTTGTTCGCAAATGCGAACAATTGTTCGCATTTGCGAAGGTCCCCAGTGCTGCCTTGGTTCGCAAATGCGAACGTCCCAGTGACTGCGGTTCGCAAATGCGAACCATTGTTCGCAAATGCGAACACTGCCTTATACAGCATGTGTTCGCAAATGCGAACATTAGTTCGCAAATGCGAGCTGTTCGCAAATGCGAACAAATGTTCGCAAATGCGAACTTCCCACCCTTAGCTTATTTTTCAAACTCCAGAAATTGGTCGGGGTTCGCAATTGCGAACGCAAATGCGAACACAGAGACCTGAAAAACACGAATTTCAGTCATTTCTTCACATTTTACAAAACCAAAACACCCATTTGCGATTCTTCAAGGATTCCTTCTTCATCAAAACGATTGTAAGTCACTTTTTACTTAATTCTTTCAATTCCTAACATCATTAAACATGTTTTTCATTAGAAATCAAATGTTTTCATGGTAAAATTCTTGTTTTTGTTAGAAAATAGGGTTTTTCATAAATTGGGGAATTGGACCTCGAATTGAGGTCCGATTTTGAAACAAATTATATACATGAACTCGTGGGGGGATGGGTAATCGGATTTTGGTCCTAACCCCGAATTCCGACCATGTGGGCCGGGGTTGAAATTTACTATTCATGGCAGAATGTTGTAAAAGTGTTATTTGGTATTAAGAATTAGTTTGTTGAGTAGAATTGATGATATTAAATCAATTGTGTATAGATACGGTTGGATTGGAGCCAAATTGAAAGAAAAGACATTTCCACGGATTGAATTGTTCATAAGCATTCGAGGTAAGTGTTCGTTCTACCCTAGCTTGAGGGAATAGGATTATGTGTTATGTGTTATGTGATCGAGTGCGGTGTATGGGCTGTGGTGACGAGCATCCATACACTGGCGTCTAGTATGACCGTGAGTCGTTGGAAAAATGATTATTTTGAGATATATTACAGATGAATTGTTATTGTTCTCCCTTGTTGGGACTTGTTGTGAAGATAATTATTGATTGCCCTTGATGGGACGGTTTATGAATTACTGTTTCTTTCTTTGCCCTTAACTGTGATTGTTATTTGGGTGAGGAAGAGTGATAATGCACGAAGGGTGATGTCGTGCCATGTTTATTTATTTATGCACGAAGGTTAATGCCGTGCCATGTTTATTTATTGATTATGCACGAAGGATCATGCCGTGCCATGTTATTGAACCATGTACGAAGGATCATGCCGTACTATGGATGTGAGGATGAGAGTAAAAGCACGAAGGGTGATGCCGTGTACTTTATTTGTCTATCCGGTGAGGATGAGAGTAAAAGCACGAAGGGTGATGCCGTGCAATTGCTTGCTATTTCTTGAATTAATATTACTTGTTTTTCCATTATATTTTATTTGGTTGATATGCCGTGCAACTATTTGCCATTTCTTGACTTGATATTACTTGTGTTTCCATTACACCTTGTTTTTCCTTGTGAACTTATTTGATTGTTATTTGGGTGAGGAAGAGTGATAAAGCACGAAGGGTGATGCCGTGTACTCTATTTGTTTATTTGGTGAGGATGAGAGTAAAAGCACGAAGGGTGATGCCGTGCAACTGTTTGCTATTCCTTGAATTGATATTACTTGTGTTTACATTACACTTTGTTTTTCCTTGTGAAATTATTAACTGTGGTTAATTGTTGAATTCTTTAAAATATTCCTTATTGTGTTAATACTTGATTATTTATCGTTACTTTGTGGTACACATATATATATTGAATTGTACAGGTTTATGTGGGTGTCTGGTCCTAGGCTTGTCACTACTTCGCCGGGATAGGCCAGGCACTTACCAGCACATGGGGTCGGTTGTGCTGATGCTACACTTCTGTGCGTTTTTGCACAGGTCCAGGTTACGATCAGGAGCAGCAGCAGTAAATAGATTGCGTGGGAGTTGATCATATTTGAGACCGAGGTAGCTTGCAGACGTCCGCAGGCCCGGCGTCTCTCTCTTTATTTATGTTATTAGCTGGAGTCTCTTTGTTCCGAGACAAACAAAATTGTGTTATATTTCTTTCAGACTTTTATGTGTAGTATTCCATAGTAGTTTGTGAGTTGGTGACTCCACGTCTTGGGTAGAGGATTTCAGTATGCCTTTCACTTTGTAATTAGTTATTTCCATTTCGATAAAGTATTCCGCATTTATTTAATTAAAATTGTGTTAAAAATAGGATAGTATGAATACGGTGGCTTGCCTAGCTACCACGAGTAGGCGCCATCACGATCCCGATATTGGCGCCTCCTTTTTGAGGAAAGGACCAAATGAATTTTTCCAATTCAAGTGACATTATTAAAATGTGATTAATTTGCTTTATTTTTTAAGAGCCACCACTTGGAATAGTTATATACGGTGTCCTAAGTCACCATTTATTTTAAATCCCAATTCAAGAAAAATTGACTCTATTTATGATCCGCGAGCACAAAAGGTCGGTTAAGTAATTCTATTAACTCAAGAGAAGGTATGAGGCATTTCTGAATTCCCTAATTTTAGCACGGTCGCTTAACAATTTATATTTAGCTTAATTAACGAATTATTACAAGTTTTAAACCCATGTATACTTTTACCTTTTATCACTTTCAATTATTTGATATGTGATGACCCAAAAGGTCATCTTGCGTTTTATAACCCAATCTGGTGTTCTCAGGTCTTCAAAATCTCATTTTATTTCTCCTCGATGTGTGTGTATAGTCTAGGCGTATTTCTAGAAAGCCTTTATGTGAAAATTTGAGAAAATAATAATTTTTGCCTTTAAAAGTTATTTTTAGTTGACTTCGGTCAACAACTTGAGTAAATGGACCAGACTCGTATTTTGACAGTCACGGAGGGTCCGTAGTATAATATGGGACCTGGACATATGCCCAAAATCGCATTCAGAGGTCTCTACCCCGAGTAATAAATTTTTATTAAAAATTGTAAGTTAGAAAATCCAATGATTAAAAGAAATTGATTAATATTTTATCTCATTGTTATTGGGCCTATATTTTCGTTCTGGATCCACATGCAAGTTTAATATAATATTTAGTCTTGTTTGTGAAATTTGGCAAAAATCGGAGTTGATTTAATGTGATCCAGACGCCCGATTGTGAAACTAGGAATTTTAAAGTATTTCTTGAGAATTTCATGTGTTTTGGTATGAAATACGTAGTTTTAGATGTTAGTTTGGCGATTTGGTCGCACGAGCAAAGTTTGTATAATGTTTTAAGACTTGTGTGAATGTTTAGTTTGGAGTCATGAGAGCTCCAAATAGACTAAATGTTGTTTTGGAACTTAGGAAATCTGTTGGTATGACTGAACTTGTTGCATGCCTCTGTTCTCGCATTTGCGAGATCAGGCATCGCAATTGCAAATTCTGCAGGTTCTGCAATTGCGGGACTTTCAGATCTTTTCGTATTTGCAAAGTAAAGCTTGGGAGGGGCAGTGATCATTTAGTCGCATTTGCTGAGGTTCATGTTCGTAATTGCTAACTTACCTTCACAATTGCGAAGGCAACACAGATGTGAAGGACCTCACATTTGCGATGGTCCATTCACCTTTGCGAGCTTTGCAATTGCAAAGCTCATGCCGCAATTGTGACTATGCAGCTGTGTAAAAGGGACTTAGACAAGATTTTTGATTCATTTCCAAAATTTTCAAAACCTAAACCTCAAGAGGCGATTTTCCAATGGCCATTTCATTCCCAAATTATAGGTAAATGATTCTTAACTCATTTTTTTTAATATTTCACATCTTATAACAAGATTTTGACCTAGAATCTAGGATTTTTATGGTGTAATTGGGAGTTTTTGTGTAGAAGCTAGGGCTATTGAATTTTGGGTTTAGACCTCAAATTGAGGTCGGATTCCAAAACTAATTATATATCTTGGCTCGGAGGTGAATGAGTAATCGGGTTTTGGTTCAAATTTCGGATTTGGACCAAGCAGGCCCAGACGTTGACTTTTTCAAAAATGGCCTAAATTGAATCCATGCTATCATGGGTAGTTCCTTAGGTGTAACTTAAATTGTATGGTTGATAATTTGCTAGATTCTATTGGTTCGGAAGCTTGCACAAAGAAAAAAATGGTGGTTGAGCCTTTATTTTGGCCGGAGGAGCAAGGCAAATGTTGCGGCTAACCTTAACTTAAGGGATTAGGTGTTATTTTCTTATTTGTTACGTGTTTGGATGTTGAGTACGATGTATAAGTAAGGGGACGAGTATCTATACGTTGTTGTCGAGTCATAACATGCGAGTGAGTGTTATTCTTGAAAATGTTATATTTTGATCATATTGTTCATGTGTAGACTAGCTAATCGATGTGTTGAGAAGTTTCTTATCATATTTTATGGAATTTGGTATTGATGGGGGTTTTACCCAAAATTGAGATTGGTATTATGAAACTAAGTATTGAAGTAAAACTTGTAGTTGCCATTTCTATCTCTATATTATTATTGTTGCCTCTTTTTTGGTGAGGTAGAGTGATAAAGCATGAAGGGTGATGTCGTGCACGTTTATATTATCTATACGGTGCGGAAGAGTGATAAAGCACGAAGGGTAATGCCGTGCATGTTTATATTATCTATATGGTGAGGAAGAGTGATAAAGCACGAAGGATGATGCCGTGCATGTTTATATTATCTATACGGTAAGAAAGAGTGATAAAAACACGAAGGGTGATGCTGTGCACATTCCTATTATTGATTATCCGATGAGGTTGAGAGTAAAAGCACGAAGGGTGATACCGTACATTTTTCGGTTTGTTGTGTTAGCTTGTTATTACCAGCTCAAAGTATACTAGCTGTTAAAATTCCTCTACTGTTGTGATTCTTATTTTGATACCCCTTAACATATTTCCCCTCCTTTTAATATCTGCTTATCTTCTGTTAATTGTTATTTCTATTAGCATATTGTTTAACTACACATATCTATGTATGTGTCTTGTCCTAGTCTCGTCACTACTTCACCGAGGTTAGGCTCATCACTTACAAGTATAGAGGGTCAGTTGTACTGATACTACATTCTGCACTTTCTTTACAGATTTCGGTATCGGACGGTGCTGACCCGATTTGAGATGTTGCCTTTAGTCCAACGGGAGACCCAAGGTAGATCTATCGGGCGTTCGTAGACCCTGGAGTCCCCATCCAATTATCCTAGTTTTCTATTTTCTTTTAAATTCGAGAACAATTATCTTTTCAACGGGTATTTGTAGTGACTCTTAGAAGTTCATGGATTGTGAAACCAAATTTTGGGTAAACGTGTATGAGTACTTGGATTATTATAAAATTTTGCACTCCTTAAATTTGTTTTGGTTTATTCGATGTTATTTACTAAATTAGATAGTGGTTAGCGTATTAAATCTCTATCTGTTAGCTTGCCTAGCATTATGAAAAGTTAGGCGCCATTACGATCCTGACGATGGAAAATCCGGATCGTGACATTATTTAATTGTGGATCATCTTTGGAATGAATCACGTGTGTGTGAATTCATTCTCTTTGGTGTGTCCAAATAATGTCACATGTACATGTACATAATTAATAACATTTTATTATTAGCTTTTAGGTTATTTTGTCAAAGTTGCGCGAATGCATACATTGCCTTTAGTTTGAGAATTATAATTATGTCACGTGAACATTACATAATCGTGATAATTTGATTTAACATATGCCTAAAGTATGTTATCGATTTAAATGAATTATTTTCATAAACTAATTTGAGATTGTTGTAAGGTCCGGAATAAATCTGTGGGGACGTGTCTAAAGAAAAACTAACGTATGCAATTTTAGTACTTAAATTATTTGTCTTAAAAGGCTGCACTATTTAATATGGGCCAGCTTGCTAATTTTACTTATGAATTTTTACCTCCTATAGCACAGATTAATACCTTATTTATTTTAAATAAATATCATTTAAAAATATATATTTTATAGATACATCCTATTCACTTCCCGTCCCCTTAAAATTTTCAATCTTTTCCTTAACTCTCACAAATGGCTGCAATGAAGAGTCTCCGCAATCCAGAGCTGATTCGTGGAGTGGGAAAACTTTCCTCTTCCAAGATGTACCATAAAAAGTGTCCATGGGCAATAAAGAAGAAAAACGGCCACCGACATTAAAACTTTTCTCCTCCCTCCCTTTCTCTATCCCTTGTTTCCTTGATTTGTGGATATATTAATGATAAAATTACGTCGTATGTCTAGTCGGCCTATTTTTAAAATACAAAATAGCCCATATTTTAAAACTTTACCCGGCGTAGCTTATTTTGTAGATAATGCATAGCCCATTTTCATTATTTAACCTAGTGACAGTCTCCTTTATCCTTCTTTGTTTTTTCTTCAATTTTTCACCAAAATTTATATGCTTCTTCCTCTTTTAACTTCAGCAGCCATTCTCCCATTCAACCTAACAGGAAGGCTTTTTTCATTATTGTATTAAACATCTCCTCAAGCAAACTAAATTGTTATTTCTATTTGGAGTACTCTTTTTTTTTTTTTTTTGTGCAAAGTGAGTTTTGCTAAGACAAAATGTGTTTATCCTCCATTAATAATTTTTTGTTTCTTCTCAAATTGCTGGAAAGAGGTTGAAGACTTGCAGACATCCTCCATTTTTTTCCTTCAACTTTCAAGGTAAATAGGTCGATGATGAAGTGAGTGAAGTCATCGGAGAATGAAAAAAAGGTCTTGTGTTGTATTTAGACAATTTCAAGTTCTTGAGATGATGTTCTAGCTTTATCTCCTTGTATAAAACAATTCCATCTCCATCTTCTCCCCTATTTAATTTTCTGATCTAACCTCCTCTGAAAAACTCTCTTTTGATATTTTGATACTGAAATAGAGGTGTAATATTGAACATAAGATGTGTTCTGGTATAAATATTGTATAACCACTATTTATGCACACTTATACATTAATGTATAAGTGTGTATAAATGTGTATAATTATGTATAAATATATATAATTATATATAAATGTGTATATATGTTCATAACATCACTTATCTTCTTCTTCTATTTCTCTTATTCTTTTGATATACATTATTATAGATTCCATATACAAGTTTATACATAGTTATACATCATTATACAAGTAGTGCATATGTATAATCAAATTAATTTTGTTTCACGTGTTTCTTTTTTTTTCTGGAGTAATTCATGTATAAATCTACTTTCTTTGTTGATTCTCCGTCAAATCACTAACTTGCAGCATTTGTTTTTAAATTTTACCATATAAGTAAAATCGGTAAAAAAATTGGGGGACAACTTGCAGCAGTAAAGATAAATTGGGAGAGAAATATCAAAATTATATGACAGAAGAATTAGAAAATCTCATGTCTTCGTCTAAATTCCTATAATTGTCCTAATTAAACTCTGTTGCCGAGTAAAAAAGGTTAGAAAATACTCTTTTTTCAAATATTAGCCGATTATTTTTGGGCTATAGATTTGTAAAGTTATGACTGGGCTATTATGTTGTAAGTCAAATATGTGAGTTGTATTTATGTGAAATTATCCCGTTATTAATTATCAGTCAAAACTTATTCTTGTGCAAAGACCCCATCACATTATAATAGATGCACTGATTATTGAAGATTGCTATGTTTTATATTCTCACCAAAAATAGCAGCCGTCGACATCAAACTGATTCTTGGACAACAATCGGCGACATATAATCTGGTTGATTTGTTTTTGAACAAAGATGATAGAGTTTGAGGTTGAGCAACTTGACTTTCTGTTAATATTTCAATGTATTTTCATATATTTCATTGTATTCATTGTCTTTTTTTATTATAATTCAATGTGCCTCGTTGTATTTCATGTATTTCATTGTATTCACTGTCCTTTTTGTATCATATATTCAATGTATCACGCTGTATTCTATGTATTTCATTGTATTCACTATCTCGCTATATGACATGAATGTATTCATAATTTTTTTTATTTAATATAATTTATATATTCAGATGTATTATATAATTTCTCTGAAGATTGCTATGTTTTTGAGGTATTTTTCGATTGAAAATCTTTTTTATAACTGAAAATACAAAATTTGTGTGTTATAATTGAGTTTGTTGAGTTATATTAGGATTCTATTATGTTAATCACTTTCCATGTTAAAAATAATGTAATCTCATATTTCACGCCGTGAATACAATCGAATACAATAATCTGTCAACTTGTAATCCGATATTCCATTCCATGAATACAGTCGAATACACTCGAAGACAACAACTGATTAACTTGACTTCCTTGATTCATGTCTATTTTTGCTATTGTATTAATGAATACAATAGTTTAAATACATCAAATATATTTTATAACCACATAAAAAGTATTTATAATCCTTAATATAGTAAATAATATCTGTAGATGACTAATTACTACTAAAAAATAATACTTTATAAAAACTTTCCCTTTTACTTATCACAATCTATCACCCTTTAATTTCTTCTACTGACTACAACTATTAGTCAAAGACTTAAGATAAAATCAAATAATTAACTAATAAAGTGAATAAAGTCATAAAATAAGACAACAGACTAATATAAGATATGAGTAACCTAAGCATACAAGCAGTAAGATACAATCCAATTATTTCCAAGATTTACTAAATATTAATTAGTGACTTAAATCCATACCAATTCTACCATGTCAAGTTTTTAATAAACAAAGTGAACTTGAATCCTTCTTTAAGAAACTAACATTTAAATATTGTGTTCTATCAATTGTATTTATTTAACTAAAAAAATCTCAACAATCAAATAAACTAAACATTCAGACATAAGAGAAAATTTCATTCTCACAAAATACGTACCGAATATCGGATACACACAAGTATTTAAAAGAGCTCCAATAAGACAAGAAAGAAAATACGTTTCAGCTTAAATCAAATATCGCTAAATATGACTGGACAAAGAAGCAACAACCTCAAACCAAAAGCCACGAACGGAAAACTCCTTTTCTTAATCTCACCAGAACTTTTTTTTTTTCTTTTTAAAACAATCTTTTCTCTTTCTTTTGAAAAGTCTTTTTCTTCCTCTTCTTTCAACGTTATTTTCCTTTTGTTTTCAAGATCCCCCTTTCTTTGGCGGAAAGAGTCAGAGGCGTATCTATAGCCTGCTATACGGGGCACGTGCACCCATTGGTCCATTAGTCAAATTAGATATTATATATACGTATTTTCTAAAATTTATCCAGTATTATGTATTGGCACTCATGCTCCATAAAAGTTGAATGATGCACTTAGTTCAATACTTAATTAGTTTTCCTCATTTTTTAGTAGTGCACCCATGTTATCGAAATCTGGAAAGAGTGATATTAAATAGTACAGTTTGTTGGATGGCTCCCCTCATCTCCCCATGAAAATCAGGTATCAATGTTAGAGTGGGTGCCTTTTTAGTAACAGAGTAGGGGATCGTGGTGAGTTGTTTAAAGTAACCAAATCGAAAACTAGCTCTAGCTGCTCAATGTGTCGGATAATGCTGCTCGAATTATGTATGTGGCCATTGAAAGTTTTTACCTCCAAATTTGCTGGATTAAAATTTAAAAGACCGTTTTGTTTGTATATGTTTCGATGAGGGGTCTCGAAATGCTCACTAGAAGAGGCCTAGCTCAACATCACATGGAGGATTTGTAAAGGTTTTATGTACTTCTGACTATTTGTAACCACTCAAATTAAATGATTTAATCTGCATTGGCATAGAGATTACATCCCACGGGAATTAACGTTATTACATGCCATGCTATTTAACGGCCAAACACAAGTCCACATTGAGGACCACCAACAACAAAACAACAACCAAGTAAAATATCATAAGTGGGGTCGGGAAGGGTAGAGTATAGAGTATATGCTAACCTTACCCTTAGCCCTACCCCTACCCCTACCCAGAGGGGTAGAGACATATTGAGGAAGCCAGTTGGAATTTTTAGTCATTTAGTGGAAAAGAAGAGAATACTGAATGAAGCTAGGCTTTAATACTATTGAAGGTGATGCAAAACTTTCAAGTTCGTACATCAAGAAACTATGAAGTTGTAACCTAAAATCAACAGAAATATGCTTCGATTCCATCAGCGCCCGACACTTCTGCAAAGTTCACTAAATTGGTTCTTGATATGCTGTTCAACCAAACCCAGAAAGGTAGTTCTACTAAACAAAGGGAAAACAGAAACTAAACTATTTCTCAAGACATTTATCAAGAGAGCTGTTGTTCCAAAAAGTTCTTCACAACCCCTTGTAAGCTGTCCCATCCAACAAAAATCTGCCCGAAAAATGTAGATTTCAGGTGACTCAAATAGATAGATCTAATCATACGACCTTAACTTCAAGAACAAAGATTCAACAGCACTGCAAGCCTCAATTACAACTGCTCAAGGCTATTTAAGGTAAATAAACAATGCCAACCACTTTCTTCCAAGAAAAAAGCCAAAAAGCGAACACAATCATAGACCATGATGCTATTGACAAAGCAAGCAAGTAAAACACAACATTTCATGCGGCTAACTATCATAAAAAGATGTGACTCGCCAAGAGTCGCAAGAAAATCTCAATGCCTATGTACACCATCTAAAATGCACCAAAGAAATACTTCATGATAAACCAAGATACAATAACATTTGGTAGGCCACATGGCCCATGGGTAAGGCCAATAATAAAAAGGTAATTAGTTACAAACTTATAGAGAAGTTAAAGATTCATGATTGCATGAGCAGCTTATCAAAAATTCAATATAAGTCAACATTTCTTGTATCCTGCGACAGGAAACTACTTGCAGTCAAGTCATGGAAAGCTCACTCTTGGAAGACAATCACGGAATTGGTGGAGGATCTTGGACAACCTAACAATTTCTCAGCTAAATGAAAAAAATATCGGGACACACAGTCCATTGAACATCTCCTGCACTTTCTTGTCTTTGATATAATAAAGAACTTCTCCAAAACAGTCGCATTCGCCAACAGAAATTTTGAAAGATCGAAAAGCTTGTCACAGCCCTGATTGATATGATCCTTCAAGCACACCCCCAAGGAATTGACAATCTTAACATTCTTGAGGCTGGGAAACACAAAGCTTGAGGTCCATCTCCGCAAATCAACATTATTTCCATTGGCCAAATGTCTTAACTTAAAGTGACAGAAGGAATCTTGAAGCTGGAGACAGAGAATATAATCAGGACAAAATGCATGTCGCCTAATGGAAATTGCACAAAATTGACAAAGTGATTCCATAATAGAAGTGTGGTAAAGAAATATTTTAGAACCATCCTAATAGTACTTCAAAGCTGACTAGGATGGGTATTCATATTTAAAGATTCATGGCATAAGTAACCCAAGAAATGAGTGATAGCGCAAAAACCTTTTCGTTTCAGAGCTCATTTACTAAAGGTAGTGGTGGAGCCACCTTATACCAAGGGGTGTCAATTCGCCCGAAAATTGCATTGCATAGCTAGGTAGCTTGTTTTTCAAAAAGTATGAATATTTTATGTTCAATCCCCTTGACTTCTTCGTATATTAAAATTTTATATTTTTACACCCCTTGGTGAAAATTCTGATTTTGCCACTGGCCAAAGGTAGCAACACCATATTAACATGAACCTTTACAGTGACATTAGCAAAGCTTCTGACAATCAAGGATATATTTGCATTCTACTTCAGAAATAACTTCACGGGAGAGGGAGGTGTTAAACCATCATAAAGTGAATATGTAAACAGAGGAGAAAAAGTTCCAGGAAGTTACACTCATCGTTGCCATGTCTATGTTGAGTGTCTCCACATGAGGCGAGGCTCGCAAAAGGCTAGCTACCCCGTACAAATTAAGCTTTTTCAAATGCAACTCTAGTGTTAGATATTTGCATTTTAGTTCTGGAATTGGCAGCTTTTTGAGCTGCAGCATGCACAGGACCTGCAACGTGAGATTGTAAGCAGCTAAACAGACTTTGTCGGTTAATTTAGGGAAAATGTTCTTAACCCTGTTGTGATACTCTGATAAATTAAAATCGAATATATTAAGGGGTCAGAGCTGGCAAAATATCTTTATAAAGTTGATGATTATAAAGATATATTCTGCAACTGGAATTTATTAATGTCTTCTTGTTCAGAGTGGTCTCTATTTACCAGTGCATTGTACAATCTGCATAAAAAGTTCCCAACTGCATCTGATTCTTAAAACCTTTACCCTTTTGCAACTTTTAACTAAAAATCAAATAGAGTAAATAAGGTATTGTGACTAATAAACAAACCTCTGTTAACCATGTTCCTATTGTAAGGTTGGTCACATTAGTTAACTTTTGAAGATAATCTTGCACGACAATGATAAACGATTGATGATAATCATGACAACTGTCCTCTGCATCATCGACATAATATCCATTCCAATCCTGAATATCTTTTTCGCAATCAACATTGAAAGTAAGTTTAGCATTGATCAGAGAGGATACATTTAGCAGCCTGCACTTGAGATCAGAAATACTTCCAGAGATCTCCAAATGCTGAAGATATGGCGCAAAAATTTCCAAGGAATGATCATCTTGGACATCCAACAACCTCCAGCTTTTAATATTTAGTCTCTTCAAATTTAAAGAACTAATTTCCAGACGACGGAAACCCATGCATAAATTAAATTCCAAAGTTTCCAAAGCAGGAGAACCTGACAGTAGGTTCACAATATCGTCACCATCTAACACCATATCGATCAACAATAAGCTCTTTAGCGACTTCCACGCTATAATTACTTCTTTATCAAGTGCACAACGGATCAATTTCAATGTTATCAACGACGAACAAGTGCAGATGAATTGAGGCAATGTGAAAATGTCATAATCATCGCCAAATGAGTTCAATTCAACATGTTCCACTTGTTTTTCAACAGCAAATGCCAACCATTGGCTGTATTGCGACCAGTAAACATGCTGCCAACCGAAGGTAAGCTGGAATTTTTTGATTTTGGAAGAAGTGCAACGAGCTAATGCAGAGTCTACATAGGATATAAAGGCTTCTTGTCGCATATTATCTGCGTCAGTGAAATTTAGGTTATAAACTGAAGTAGAGAGATACTGCCACCTTTTTGATAGAATACAGGTTTTGAATGCCTCCTTGGTTGGCAAAAGAGAGAGAATTTGAATTATGAGTGAGTCCGGCAATTGACTGATTCGGTCTAGGGTTTCTTCAACTCCGGCGACAGTACATGCCACTGTTTGTTTGTTAGGTGGATTCCCTAAATCGACGGAAGCCATCATCTTGAGTCTAGAATTCGGATTTTGAAGAATTTTATATCTTTGCGTATTCAGCATTTGATAATTACTTTGGAAATTTAAACTAAACTATTCACGCGTTTCTAACGCTTTTCTTCCCAGAATCATTCAATAGTCAAAACACTTGAAAATTTTCATCCGGAATATTTTGACGTGGCTATATATCTCAAATTTATTTTGAAAATTTTGATTCAGATAAAGTTTGGTTTGAATATAAAAATGTGTTTGGACATATATTTTTAAAATATATTTTTTAATTTTATTTTAAAAATATATATATAATTTTCAAATTTTGAGATTTTGGCCCATAATTAGCTCAATACCAAATTTTAGAATTTAAAATTTTGGACTTAGCCTAAATATAAATAAAATTTGTGGTCAAACATAAATTTTAAAAATAAATTCCACATCTGATCAAACGGGACGGAAAATGCCAAGTCAAAGTAGTATTTGTGCCGGTCTTAAATAAAATAGATGTATAAATCTGATTTATTACCTCTTTCTTCTTCCCTTCCCACACTTTTTATGACTTTGTTTTACCGTTCTCTCACTTTCTTTCTCCCAAATTTTGTTGTAAGTAACACCGTTACATAACATAGTGCTTCTTCCTATCCAATTTAATTAATTTTGTAGTTTGTTTGGCTCCAAAAAGTTAAATATTATTTTATAGGCCTAAAATAATCAAAAAGATAAAGAATGGGTAAATCGTAATCAAATATAGTAATGAGGGCGTGAAGGGTCACATTTGATCCCATACATAATTCATAATATTTAATTTTTTCGGATATTAAGAAGGAATTAATTTTTTTTTCGAAGTTGCCTTTGAAGTATTTATTATATTTTTAATGAATAAATTAAGATTAATATGGTCAATTATATTTTCAATTATATTTTTAATTAATACTAAAAAATAAATTGCATAATATGAAAGCCAAGAAAATCAATCTATATCTATATATATATATATAAATAAAGGAGGGACATGAGGGAGGTGATGTGGCATCTCTATAGTGTAGGAATCCTCAATATCTTTTTCTCATTTTTTTGAATATTTTCTTACAGCTTTTTCATTTTAACTATTTAAAAAATTCTCACCATAACCCACTCATACCTGTTCATGGGTTATGACTTTTCAAGTCCATAACCTCCAACCCTTTAATATATTGCTAATAACTCTCTATATATCTCCCTGCTTCTCTTCTTTCTCACACCTGACCGTTACCCATTCCATTGAAGTAGATTCATCTTTCTATTATTCATATCATCACATTTCCATTTCTTTAGAGGTTTACCGTTTCCGTATTTCAAATTGCAGTTTTAGTGTTTTGGTCTCAGAACTCATTTGGAATATGTAGTTTTTTATGATCATAATGGAGTATATCTTGATTTTGTTCCCTAGAAACTATGTTCAGGTTCGTATTTTGTGAATTGAATTTGAAAATTAATGACTTGAGTATGTTTGTTATCTTATCTTCTCAAAGTTCTACGTTAATTAGCTAGAGCTTAGTACTTTGAAGTGAATTCCATCTTTCTATCTTGTGGTTTATTGTTACTTTCTGTTGTTAATTATAATAGTCAGTTTACCCATTTTATTTTTTCGTTCTTCTTTTTATTCAGAGATTAATTTTTATGTTTCTTCCTGTTCTTCTTTTTCTATTAAACATGTAGAATCATTAAGAAGTTATACTTTAATATAAAAAGAAATTTTTTAGGAAATAGAACGACATTCATGACAGAAGTATTAAATTGAATGAGGCAAATGCAAATAGTAACCATGGGAAGAGGGATAAAAAGTAAAACAAGAAAATGAATAACAAAGAAAGTAACAGTATGTACAAAACATCAATAGGTTGTTTGAGGGTACTCTTTCGTTGAAATTACTCTATTTTCCTTTCATAAAATCCCTCTATGTTTTGAGTTCTGTTTCGTCTTCTATAACAGGTATATACACGATCTTACTCTTGCCATGATGATCATTATTTCATAACATTTAAGTAGTTACATGGTTGGTAGAAGCAGCCAGCCAAGTTTCATTCCAAATCCGACAAATGCATCATCACATATAGAATTAGCAAATTAAATAAGAATTTTACCTGAATGGTTCATTTGACGGGGTACTGATAAAACAAGGAATTTTTGTTTCATGAGAAATTTCAGTCCCAAAATTAGTTCGTCTAAACTACATTGAGAGAACTTTCTTTTGATATATTATAATAATTGCGCCACTAACTACTCTCAGTTCGTCCAAAATATTGAAGGAGAAAAATAATCTTTCATGACAAGAATCTGGTCACTAAAAATCTTTCGAAATTCAGCATTGACAAGAGCTACAATGCTATGACTATCAAACGAAAAATAAAAGGTTAGTTCTGATTGTGTTTTTCATGTTATTTGTCAAAATAAATAATAGAATAACGTGAACCCCTTATAACCTATAGGTAGATATAAGGATAATGACAAGAGCTACAAGATTAAATATGATGTGTCAATACATGGGAATGAGCTAGCACGTGAAGATCACAGTAAAAGATGAAATCTTGAGTACAAAAGAGGAAGACTGCAAGAGCATGAGAAGAACGATGAGATGATGAGATTTAGTAATTAACAAGTTATGGATACTACAATAAAAACATTATACTTGCGCCAAGGTTGATGGATCATGGTTGAGGAGATTAAGATTGAGAACCTTTTTTTTTTCTAATTGGAAGCCATTTATTTAAGACAAGAAATAAAAGTTTGAGCTGAAAAATAATAAAATATGTCAACTAAACTAAATCATGCGATTTTCAAAAAGTCATCCACGATCGGTTTGTTGAAAGATTCTAAAATGCTGTGATTTTGGTTTTTGTTTCAAGTGAAAGAGATGAAAAAAAAAGGAACAAAACAAGTACCTACGTTTAATATATTAAACTTAGAAAATCGCATATATTTGGATCGCGTATACAGAGGCGGATCCAAGATTTCAGGAGAATGGATGCACAAGTATTCGACCACCGTTTAATTTGGTTCTCTAAAACTCGCTTTGGAGAACTATCAATAATAGCATCATTATTTACAGTTACAAGTATTAAACTCAATATTTAATTTAAGGATATATCAAAGGGTGAACCCAAAAACAGAAGAATGCATGAAAAAAAAATAGATAGAGAGAAAAGAATGAAAAAGAAAAATAGCAGAGAGATGAAGATAGGGAAATGGATTCAAATACAAGACCAAGGGGTCAATAGTGTACAAAGCTACCAATGCACCAAATACTCTTTTGACCATGGGTCCCCACATGAAAAAGTAAGTACTTTATGTGAAAAATATCCCTGTAATACACAGCTTAAAGTAGAGGAGCATGAGTGCAAGTGCCCCATGCCCCTCCACGTGGATCCACCTCTGCGCATATATATATATATATATATATATATATATATATATATATATATATAAGTGAAAATTTTCCTTTATAAGTTCTTCTCTTCTCAAAAAATAAAATAAAAAATTGTATGAAAGCATGTCAACTAAGTTGTCTTATCAAATAAAAATATTTTATTTTATGAGTCACAAAAATATAGAATTTAGTTGTACGGATACTCATAAGAAAATTTCTCTTATATCTTGATTAAATTATAAAGATTATTTCAAAATTCATTAATATCTTGTAACCGCGCGAAGCGCGGGATGTTTTACTAGTTAAAATATATAGGAGGGAGACTTCTCGACTTCAAGTACATAGTTTCTAATTTGTCTGCCTCAAAACTCTAGGTGATAAACATACCTGGAACTATAAAATGTTTACACTATCAAGTTGGGAACCAGCTAACCAATTTAGTGGGCATTTGGACATAGCAATTATAAAATTTCAAAGAATAAGGTGAAAAAAAAAAGTTTTAAGTGAAAATGATATTTGAAAATTAAAGTTGTGTTTGGAAATAAATATAATTTTGTGTTATTTTTTTAATTTTTATGAGTAGTTTGAGTGAAAATTTTGAAAACTAATTTTTTGAAGTTTTTCAAAATTTCGAAACATTACAAAATTCATCTTCAAGATGAAAATTAAAAAAAAAATTACGGCAAAATATTAATTTCAAAAAAAAAAAGGAAAAACTTTCAAAAAACGGTGAAAAAATTTCATGGCTAAACGGGTCTAAATATGGTGATAGGACGAATTTTAGATGGATCAAATAGAGTAGCGTATGTCTTGGTTTTAGTTGAAATTTTGTTGACATGATGAATCTAAGTGTTGAAAACTTTAGTAACTAAGAGAGATAGACAACAAAATTGCATGGGAATTTTGACTAGAATGTCTGACGAAATTACACTTTTTTAAGATTGCGGCCTCTGTTGTCTCCTGCACAATGTACTAGGATATGGAGCAATCAGATTTTCTTTTAGTCATTCGGTTTAATCATGAAATACATATAAATTATTTTTATTTAAATATTCCTTCTTCAAATAGTGAAAATAGGCTTGAAAATTCTAAATACCAGTTCGCATTTACTTGGGTTGGAAATCCTACGATCAGATTCTTGAAAAGAATCAGCCCTTAAGACTGCCGAAAGGTTGATTTTAAAGGAAAGATGAGGTAAGAATTCTTTGCAATTTAACATACTCCCTCCATTTTATACTACTATAGAAGTGAGAGTGCACTAGGTGAAGCTGACAGGATTTCGTCGACATGTCTGCTTCAATTTTTATGTTTTTGCCCTTGATTTTCAGTATTACTACATTTGTTGCCATGGAAGAATTTAGTAAATAAAAGCATCTTTTGAGGTATTTAAATCCCATTTAAAATTTTACATGTTTTGTTGGATTTTTTGAGTCTGAGTCAGTGTATTAACAACACAACACGTGCACTTTAACTTTTGACAATTGGGAGTTAGTAAACCCGACAACACCGCTATGTTATTCTCTCTCTTCAGTATTTTACTTTCTCATTCATAGCTTAAATTAAATTAACTTCCATTTGTTAATGCTCTACCATCTTCTTCAGAAGATAAATAGGGTTTTGGACTTCTTCGCCGCTCTAACTTTGTTTCATCAATGTAATTCACTTCATTTTAATTTACTCCACTGATCTGATATGTACTATTTCATCTCCGCTCTTCACCTGGTAGGAATTTTTATTTTCGAGAAAAAAATTGTTTGACTTTTCCCTATTTTGAATTTGTATAGTTGCCGAAAGTCTGAATAAATGAGTTTTTGCTGCTTGGTTGGAACTGAAGAAAGTCCTCGGGGGGAGGGGGATTCACAATGGTGCTTGCTTTGAATTTTAGTTTTTTTTTACGGAAATTTATTGTGAAAATTGGTGTGGATTTAAGGATTTTTACAGAAATTTTATTATGAAAACTGCTTCAAATGAAAGGCAAATTAGCCAAAAATTGAGACTTCTAAGAGGAAGAACAACTTGGAAGACCCTGCCAATTCGCAAAATATTTAGCATTATGCTAGGAAGGGATTAAGCTAATCCACTTGAACTTACTTAGGAATCTAGAAATGAATTAATTCTAGAAAGGGATAGATTTAAGAAATACTTGTTGCCTTTTGTCCTAATTTCATGAAGCTTTCGGGTGTAACACATTACTTTGCTTATAACAAGACAAATAGTAGGCCTATCTTGCTTGACTACGAGAGTACTAAGATGCCTGAGGATAAGGTGAACAAATTCCTTGGTAAAGAAGTCAAACCTCAGTGTTGAATGATTATTATACACAATATAACATTCTACTTTAGTTTAAAATTTGATTTCATTTTGCTTAATTTCGATTCCAGAAAAAATTTCAAAAGTATCCTATGTTTTTGTAGCATTGAAAAATATAAAACAAATGCCAGTGGGTTTACAATATTTAAAGAGGATGTATACAATTGAAAGAACACGAGAGTAAGCAAAAAAAAATTGGAATTGGTAATTAACGTACCGTGGGTCCTAGAGCTTTTACAATAGATAGTTTTCATATAATCAGATGGATGTGGGTAGGGATTTTACAGTGAGTGGCAGGGGTAAGGATTTGTTGTCTTGTTGAGCCACTGGTTATCTCCATGTCCAAGACTCGGCTATCAGATGAACACGGTTATTTTAAAAGGTTTGACATTGTTGCTACTTTGGTTTCATTAACACATATTAGATTATTATCTTCTTCTGTTGTATCTCTTTAATTTAATTCTTTATATATGTGGAATAAGATTTACAATGTGAATCATGCCCAACAACTACAGACATAGACTGAAAAGAGCAACATTACATATTATGGAGCATTATACAGAAGCAAGAGATAGTAAGTCAATAGTTCAGAAGGAAAGTGCTCTAGCAAAGCATCATCAAGAACCCGATCCTGACTTTGGTGTATTGCAAGCAAAAGAGCTTCTTGATCATTTGGAGAGTACTGTACTGAATAATGAGCTTGTCAACACATGTTATGGTGAAACCACATGTATGAGAAAAAATATGATGGTTGAATAATATTTCAAAATCGATGAACTAAAATGGATACTTTAAGTCGAGGCATAGTTGTTGAGACTCTAATGGCGTTAATGAACAGCAGAGGATAGCCACCACTTTTTTTCTATGCATAAACGATGGCATATCCGACGAAGATATGTTTGAGAGTATTGCAAGTCATCTATCAACTCTCTTTTTGATTGATAAAGTACAAATATTTGCATCCAATGTTGATCAGAAATTAAGTATGGCCTAATACTATCTTAATTATATAGTTGAAGTTACAAAAATGCTTCAACACCTTTCAAAAGAAACTGCAGCATCATCAGCTACAGCCTAAAAAGCCAAGTCGTGCAACCTTCCTTAAATTTGCCACTGTATACTTAGTCATACTGCTTATCCACAAAAACTATTCAAAACTAACAACTCTTTCCGGAAAACCCATTAGAAAGTAATTTAATGGTAGCTAATACTATGAGTTTAGGCTACAAAAAAGTGTTATTTCATGACCTTAAGGAATTCCATTATAGGTTTACTTGGTTCATACTACTCAATGGTATACATTGTTAGAATACTTGATATAGATTTCGGACCTCAAGGTGCAAGTGCATTTACATTATATATTTAATGGAGTCATTTAATTCCTGATTGCTTTTGCTTCCCAGTTCTTGATGAGCTTCTCTTCTCCCTGAAGTTCATTTGCTTGTTGATATTGATATGATTAAAAAACTTGGTGCTTGTTGAAAATTCTCTTTGTCAACTAGATTCTTGCTTAACCCAATATCTCCAAAATTTTCTATGTAAAATACAATTAATGGCACGACGCAAAACTAAGTGTTTCTGTTCATAAAATATAGGTATGACTTACTTATCAGGAACTGCACTTTTATTCTACTGTTTGACATGTACTTTTTTAAAATTACTAGAGTTTCTTACCAGTGCTAAGGATAGTAAACAACATCCTTATTATGAAAATGTTTTCAAATAAGTTCTAACTTATTATAGTGCTATCTAGAATTTGTTAGAAAACTATGAGGTATGAATGTTAAAAGCATATAGATTTTTCCTTTTGCATATGATGTTAGAGATAGAAAAATAGTATAGTTCACCAACTTTTTTTATAGTGTTTATGCTATCTTTGATAGGTAAAATGGGAAGAGTACTTTGTGCAGCTTTTTACTTTCTTTTTTATGCATGTTGGAGCTTCTTCAAAGGCTTTTGATTATGCTTTGGTTATTATTCAAGCTGATGTTGGTGGATATGGTGCTACTCTTTGCGCCATCAAGAAAGTAAACCACCTTGCTGTAATTCTATGGTGGACTGAGTTATATAGGTGTTAGTTTTCGCTTCTGCTACTTAAGAGAGCACCTTTCTTTTATTTTGTTAAAGATGTATAATTTATGTTGAGCTAAATATCATCCCAGAATAATGCAAATAATTGGGCCCGTGCTTGCACGGGCCAATCCCATCTAGTTAATTTACTTGTCCGTGTTCACTTTTATTTGTCTAACGTTTGAAAAACCAATAATTTTCCATTTTATAATGTTTTTCCCCTTTACCATTTTCTAACTCATTTCCCAACATTATGAATTTATATTAGTCAAAGTTGATTTTCCAATAGCTAATAAATGGCATCAGGAACGTCTCTCCATTAAGATGAAAATGGTTGAAATTTTTTGCTCTAATTTTTTGTAGGGAATACAGCAGAGTATTATTGGGGTTGGAAACTTCAAGGAATTATTAGTCGGTTGCATAAATTTGTTTAATGATTTCAAATATTTAGTTGACTTATAGTAAATAGAGGTAACATAGGAAAATTATCTTATTATTATTATTATTATTATTATTATTATTATTATTATTATTATTATTATTATTATTATTCCTCCATGGGTGTGCCAAATCATTCCCCTTCCTTCCCTGAGCTGAGGATCGATTGGAAACAGTCTTTCTGTCCTTTCGGGTATGGATAACGCATGTCTACATATTACCCTCTACAGATCCTACCTTATGGGACTATACTGGGTAGTTGTTGGTGGTGGTGTGCCAAATCAATAATGGACAAGTAAATTTTGGACAGATAGTAACTACCAGCAGCCATAAGGAAATCGCAACAAAGAAACTAACAGTAATTTATTTGGATGGTGGTGATAATGCATCTAATTTATGGTACATTTGTTAACCGACCAGAGCCGGGGGCCTCTTGCTTGCAAGACAAAGCCAAAAAGAGAACAGAGTTTCCCTATTATGTAATCTTCCGAGACCTTCTCAACGAGGAGGGGGACCAACGCATAGAACTAGGGGAGCTGGGGCATTCAGAGCGTCATAGAGACCTAAGGTACCGCATGCGCATTAGGGTGGAAGAGGTCGTGGGGGCTTTGCGCAGGATGAGTAGAGGTCGAGCGACCGGGCCAGACAAAATCCCGATGGAGTTTTGGAAATGCACGGGTAAGCCAGGAGTGGAGTGGCTCACCAGGTTGTTCAATGCGATCTTCAGGACCAAAAGGATGCCGGAGGAGTGGAGGTGGAGTACAGTGGTACGCTTGTATAAGAACAAAGGGGATATCAAGTGTTGCAACAACTATAGGGGCATCAAATTAATAAGCCACACCATGAAGGTCTGGGAGCGGGTGATCGAGGCCAGGGTGAGGGAGTCGACATCTATTTCCGTGAACCAGTTCGGTTCATGCCGGGTCGGTCCACTACAAAAGCTATCCACTTTGTCAGGAGATTGGTGGAACAGTTCAAGGATATGAAGAAGGACATGCACATGGTGTTTATCGACTTGGAGAAGGCGTATGACAAGGTCCCTAGGGAGGTGCTATGGAGGTGTCTGGAGGCTTACATCAGGGTAATCAAGGACATGTACGATGGAGCTAAGTGTAGGGTCAGGACAGTGGGTGGTGACTCGGACCATTTTCCGGTGGTTATGGGGCTCCATCAAGGATCTGCGCTTAGCCCTCTCTTGTTCGCATTGGTGATGGATGCTTTGACGCGGCATATCCAAGGGGATGTGCCTTGGTGTATGCTATTTGCTGATGACATAGTGCTGGTAGACGAGACGAGGGTCGGTGTTAACGAGAGGCTAGAGGAATGGAGACAGACTCTCGAGTCCAAGGGCTTCAAACTAAATTTGGAGTGCAAGTTTAGCGCTGAGCCGAGCGAAGTGGGAGGGAGCGTGATGATTGGATCTCAGGCCATAGCCACGAGTGATAATTTCAGATACCTTGGATCGATGATTCGGGAGAACGGGGAGATAGACGGGGATGTCACTCACCGTATAGTGGCGGGCTGGTCGAAGTGGAGGCTTGCATCAGGAGTCTTGTGTGATAAGAAAGTGCCACATAAACTCAATGGGAAGTTTTATAGAGCTGTGGTTAGACATGCCATGCTGTATGGGACGGAGTGTTGGCCGGTGAAGAAATCTCATGTTCGGAGGATGAAGGTTGCGGAGATGAGGATGCTTAGGTGGATGTGCGGGCTCACCAGGTTGGATATAATTATAATATTCTTCCACCAATCTTTAAAGAATTTAGTGGATGAGAAGATGCGAGAGGCGAGGCTTCGGTGGTTCGGGCATGTGCGGGGGAGAAGCCCCGATGCCCCGGTGAGGAGTTGTGAACGGCTAGCGATGGTCGGTGTGAGGCGAGGCAGAGGGAAGCCTAAGAGATACTGGGAGAGGTAAATAGGTAGAACATGGCCAGGATGCGAATTTCCAAGGACATGACCCTTGAGAGGAAAGTCTGGAGGTCTAGTATCAGGGTTGTAGGATAAGGGCTTCTAGAGTTTTCGTATTCCTTTCCCGGGGTAGGTGAGGCACGATAGAGCCACCCATAGAGGATTAGTTTGCGTTCTCTTATGGTAGTCATTTCTGATAATTACTGTTTTAATATTATTGCATGCCGATTTATTTATGGTACATATGTCTCTTATGTTTAGTTAATTATTTATGCGTTGTATGCTGGTGCAACTAATGCTGTTTTTGTTTTTGTTTGCCTTTCTTTTTCCTGCGTCGAGGGTCGATTGGAAACAGCCTCTCTGCCCTCTTGGGTAAAGGTAAGGCTTGTCTACATATTACCCTCCCCAAACTCCATTTTGTGGGAATATACTGGGTTGTTGTTGTTGTAATCTTAATGGTATTGACAAAGGAATCAAGGAACCAAAATACAGCATTTCATGAGTCTAATTACTAGCAAAAAACATGTGGCTTGTTGGTTTGCCGATCTTGGCTCTTGACAATTCCAGGGAAACAAAAGTTGCAAGAAAATTCACCACAGTTAGTGGCTTCAAATAGCCACCAAAAGACCAGAAAATATAAGCAAGCAAAAACAAAATACTGTACAATTTTACAGGGATCTGTAGTTGAGCAAAGTTATATATTCAATAATGAAGTAGAACTTTATAGAGAACAAAGGTAACCATTATCAGCCAGATTCTCCCTGGGAACCTTCAATAAAAGGGCCCCAAGTTGGTCAAATCGATTTTGCACGCAATTCTCTATCTGATCTATTTCTTCAGCAACTCCGCCCATCAGAATTCAACTTTGTAATCCCATTATTCTGATCCTTTAACACAACAAATATAGTCTCTTCAAGCTACTAATCTTCTCGCATACTCGACTAATATAATGCTTCTTGGACACAAGTGCTCATTCTAAAGCATTCAACAGCATTCTAAGCCTCAAACATAACGATTTGCTTAAACAACAGTAGGATGTCTGCTCTGAGGACTATGGTCTAATGGTAAGAGAGTAATCCGTTAGGTCGCACTTCAGTACAGAAGAAGTTTCTATTTCGTAATGGGTTCAGTTGAGGTATCTATCTGATCGTTGTACAACAACAAAAAACCCAGTGTAGTCCCACAAATTTATTTGATCGTTGTGGACAACTTAAAAGGGACCATTTATGTATTTGGCCTTAGTACAATTAGTAGCTGCCCTGAAATAGAAACAACACATTAAGTCTTCAAGAACCATCAGCAATGCTGACAAAATCATTCAATCTAGGACATTTTCTACCACATTCAAATAGTCCTTTATTCGCCTCAGATCACATCCAAATAAACATCATACGCACCAAGAGATGATTATAACTCTTTTCACATTCTGTTATCCTTGTGAAATATTCCTGAAAGAAACTAAGATTTCAACAAGCTAACTTATGACTCCAGGATCCAGCCACCAGCAACCATAAGAAAGTCACAACAAAGAAGACTAACAGTGGCTTCACTCAAATGTCATCATCCTAAAGTGTCTATCATAAGAAAAATGCAAGGAAAGATCTTCTAAAAATCAGACCTAAACAAAGTAATCATATGGTAAGCCTAAAGTCATCTATAAAATTGCAGCATCCTACAAGTAACCTAATGGAAAACTAGCACTAGTACTCAATTTCTCATACAATGTTGCTCAAATTATGTAGGTGACCACTATTGGGGTTATCTACCTCCAAGTTTGCATGATTTATTTACATGTCTCGATGGACAGTATCAGAAAATCTGCTATAGTCAGGTGGGTTTCAGTTGTCATTTTAACCTTTTTTTGTTTGTATAAGTTTTAAATGAGCTATTTAGAATTACACAATAGATGCCTAGCTCGTCTTTACCTGTTGGGGTTTTAAGGTTCTATGGCCTAGTACTTCTGCCCATCTGTGACCTCCCAAATGATTTACTTGTATTGGCTTTGAGATCACATCTTGGGGAATTATGCTATTTTTTTCTTTTATATTGAAAAAGCAAGTAATAAATGCAAGAATTACTGAAGAAGCATTTAGATACCTGCTGGTAAAGTTGGACCCATGGTGTTTGATGAAAAGAAATGCAGTCACACCTGTAGCGGAGAAGTTGTGTCAATTTATAGTAAGAACATAATGAAGAACATAAGTCCTCCTCAAACTCTTCTGCACGGCATTTATCAAGAAATCTGTGTGTCCGACTATCCACAATTTTCGCAACCCCTAGTAAGTTGTTCAAGACATTCAATCTGCCTGAGGAATGAAGATTCAGGGAAATCAAGCAATTAGGTGTAATTAAACAGTCTTTATTATGAGCATTAACTCAAGTATAAGCATTCAACAGCACTTAAGCCTCAAATACAATGCTACAGATTATTACTTATTCCCTGTTGCTCTGATCTCCTACGCCTAGGGCGTTGTTTCGGCCAAGAGCCATAGTTAGTTGCTGTTTCCATTTGGCTGTTTCTTCCTCATCAATACTGTAAATAAACAGTCAGACATTTCTTTTAAACAAAAAAGCCAAAAAGAGAAGCCTCCCCCTGTTATAGAGTCTTGATGCTATTAACAAAGGAAGCAACACACAGCTTTTTCATGAGCCTAATTATACAGAAAACATGTGGCTTGTAAGCATGCCGATCTTGACACTTACAGGAACACAAAAGTTGCAAGAAAATTACTAGTGCATATGCAATGTCTAGAGTGTGACAAACAACGGCTTCATGAGAAACCAAGCATCCTCCACATTTGGCATGCCACAAGTTCAAAATTACATCAGCAGTAAATTAAAAGCTACGATATACGGTGACATTTCTAGTATGCCGAAACAAAACCACTTCCAGTCTAGTCATCCTGAGCAGAGTCTTGGTAAATAATCACAAAGGTTATAGATGATCTTTGGGTGTCTAACAAATTCTTAACTAATCGTGATAAATATTGAGGGACACAACTCTCATAACATAACCCGCATATTCTTCTCTTTGTTACGATAACAAACTTCTTCAAAGCCACTGCATTCTTTAGAAGAAACTTCGAGAGTATGAAAAGCTTATCACCAGCTTTGGACCACACTTTCGAACATTCATCCCTGCAGCCGTCAATCTTAACAGTCCTGAGATTGGGAAACACAATGTTTGAAATCCAACTCCGCAAATTGATATTATCTCCTTTGGCAAAATAGCTTCGTTCAAGTTCGCAGTGGTAATAATCAGCAAACTGGAATAAAGAATATAATTAGGACCGAATGCAGGCCTATAACCTAATGGGAATATTCCACAAGAGATAAAATAAAATAATTTCACAGTAGTAGTATCTGATAAAGGAACAATTTCCAAAACCCAAGAACCTTGAACAGTTCTCAGATAGCTAATTCCTATCAGAAATACTCAAGCAGTACATATTAAAAGACGTTCAGTTGGTCAGCAATCCGTTTGCTTTCCAGATAGAAAGCAACTACCCTGACCAATTATTTTATAGCTTTATAGTTACAAAAGATTCTCAATGACTAATAATGTTTTATTTTGCATGTGTGTGTGTGTTTGGGGGGGGGGGGGATCAAAGTTAAACTTCTAAGTAGAAGATGGATGTAAAAAGAAAAGCATAAATTACCCCAACTCCCAAGTTTATGTTCAGTGTCTCCAAAAGAGGCGAGGTCCGCAATAGGCTAGCTACTCCATACAAAGTATTCTTTGTTATAGGCATCTCTAGCGTTAGACATTTGCATCTCAATTCTGGAAGTGGAACTCCTTCGAGTTGCAACATGAAAACGACCTGGAGAAATAATCCAAATGAAGATAGTACAGCATACAGAATGAATCAACAACAAAGGAAAGTGATCCACAGCGAAAAGACAATGCTATAACAAATCTAACCACTTAAGGAACAACAATGTAGAAAAGGTTAGTTCCTAAAATAATCTATTGTCAATAAAGGAATATCAAAATTCAGAAAGTAGATAGGAAAATCATGAAAGGTCACAAAAAGGCAAAGACGAAATCATTCTGTATGCATTATAAAAAATTCTTTCAGTTAGTCAACCAAAAATTTCTTTTTTCACGGAATAATTATATTCATTCTGAAGGCACTTCTCATAATTTGCATCCAGCAATTCTCTTGTAAAAATAAAATGTCAAATAAGATCGTTTGACATAAAAACAAACCTCTGATAACCAACTTCCAATTTTGAGCTGAGTCACATGACTCAACTTTTCAAGATAGCCCAGAACAAGGATTCTGAAAGCTTGATGATAATCAGCACAATTGTCTTCCTCAACATTATCTTCCTCTTCCTCTTCCCAAATATAAGTCCCGTCATCCGCAGTGATACAGATAATGCTAAAAGTGAGGCTGGCAGTAACCAAAGAGGAAACATTTACTAGCCTACGCTTGAGATAACCACCATCTCCTGAAATCTCCAAATGCTGAAGATGCGGGGCAACAATTTCCAAAGAATCGAATCCTCCGCCACCATCTAATATTAGTCTCTTTAAATTTGGAGACGTAATTTCAAGACGACTAAAACCCTGGAAGCATGACAACTCCAAGGTTTCCAGCGCAGGACAACTTGACAGTAATTTCACCACATCGTCATCGTCTAACGTTATTTCTTCCAGCTTTAGGCTCTTTAGTGAGTTCCAAGCTATGATTAGTCCTTTATCAAACACCCAATAGCGCAACTCCAATGTAATCAATGAAGAACTAGTGTAGATAAATAGAGGCCATTGGTAAGTGGGGTCAATGTTACACAATACAAAATCTTCCACTTTTCTTTCCACAGCAAAGCTAATCCATCGGTTGATTTCCGATTCAAAGGTCGTTATATAGATGTAAACTAAATCGAGTTTGAATTTTTTGATTTTAAAACAAGTGGAATGAGTCAAAACGTTGTCCACAAAGGATTTGAAGTTTTCCGGTTCCTTGTAATAAAAATCTTCGAAAAGGAAGTTATATATTGAATGCCAGAGATAACGCCACCTTTTTGAGAGAAGACATGACGGCACGGCATCTTTGGTGGGCAAAAGAG
This sequence comes from Nicotiana noctiflora, assembly GCA_032618575.1. NCBI lineage: Eukaryota > Viridiplantae > Streptophyta > Magnoliopsida > Solanales > Solanaceae > Nicotiana > Nicotiana noctiflora. The sequence goes on from JASVEL010009894.1 coordinate 98,516, forward strand.
AGAGAATTTGTACCAAGAGTGCGTCCGGCAACTGACTGAGACGGTCTAGGGTTTCTTCATTCTTTTGTTTCTTCGACACTGAATCTGTCAAATGACTACAACTACTGCTGCCGGTACTACTAAAAACTCCATTTCTGCTGGAACGGCGTGAACCCATGATTTGAAGAGGAGAGTGTTTTGGGAAATTTCCTAAAAAGTTGTTCTTATCATCTTGCTTTCTTTTGGTTTCTCTGCTTTCTTTTTCTACTTCGCCCTTTTAAAATCCCGCGGCGTTTTCTAATTCCTATTGGACCCTTTTTTCGGGATTTGAAATATTATTACACTTCCGAATCAAGTTATAATAGATACACAATTTATCAATTATATATAAGTTAATTTTAAATGAATATCTCTTTATATTAAAAATTAAATAAGGAATAAGTTATTTCTTCTCTCTCCGTCTCTCTATCTTTGTTCTTTCCCAATTCTTCTTCCTGCGATGTCATATATTTTTTATAACTTAGTAATTTCTTTTTGTGTTGCACAACTAGTGTTCAAATTAAAATTATCAATCAATTAATATTTGACTTTCAATCATTAACAGTCATTAAAAAGTTTTGAAGCTTTGAATTCGAATTTGGGTTTTTAAAAACCATTACTTGTTTGAATTGGGTATTGTTACAAACAATTAGGAATATTATTTGAAGTTTATATATTTTGAGGGTACTTGGTGAAGATTAGATTTGATTTTAGTTGAATTTCATATTGAAGGAAGAAGAAGAACACATGATATAAAATATATTTACGAAATTGTACTAAGATCGCATTATAATTGTATGTATATTGTCTTATGTTGTAGTATATATATATATATATATATATATATATATATATATATATATATATATATATATATATATATATATATATATTATTTAAATGTTGTATGAAAGTTGAAAAATAGTTGTATAATGTATGAATTATTGTATAAAATTTGTATTTAAGTTATCAATACTATCTTTTTACATAAAATTATTTTGATATATAAAATTGTATTAAGAGAAGAAGTTTTGATTGGAATTTCAGAGAGGAAGAAGAACACACTGCATACAAAATATATATAAATTAGATGCAAAAGACATATTATATAAATTTTGTATGAAAATTGTATTTAAGTTGTATGATGTTGTAGATATATTTAACTGGATAAAATAATGTATGAAAGTTGTAGATAAGTGTATACTATATAATTAGTTGCATAAAATTAATTTTAGCATGTAAGTTGTTGTAGATATATTAATTTTGTATTGAATTTATTTCTAAATGTGTATGTTGTTGTACCATATATTGTTCAAAATGCCCAATTTGAATTCAATTTCAACCTTTTAATGACTATTAATGATTTAAATGGCGAATTTAAATTGTATGTTGTTGCAGTTGTATTTAATCGGAAAGTACATTAATCACAGTTTCTTCATACTAATGAACTGACTATTATAAAAATTATAGTTAATATCATTTGATCGTGATTAGCATTTCTTCCTCTCTTGTGTCGTTTTATTTGTGACTTTCTCATTTACCAAGTTAATTTTCATTTAAGGATTAGTATTACACTAAGGAGTTGTTTGTTTCGCGGGCGGAATTATCTTGAGATTATAATTCCTTGGGTTACTTAGTACTAATACTCTATTTGGTACCGTTGTTGAATTTCATATTGAAATGAGAAGAACGAAGAAAAAGAAGAAGAACACGTGATATAAAATATACTTACGAAATTGTAGTAAGATCGTATTATAATTATATGTAAATTGTATTATGTTGTAGCCATATATATTTTCTTATTTGAATGTAGAAAGTTAAAAAAATAGTTATATAATTTATGAATTACTGTATAAAATTTGTATTTAAGTTATCAATACTATCTTTTATATACAGTTATTGATATGTATCAAAATTGTATCAAGAAAGGAAGTTTTGATTGGAATTTCAGAGAGGCGAAGAATACACCACATACAAAATATATACAACTCAAATACAAAATACTTACAAAAGACATATTATATAAATTTTGTACGAATATTATATTTAAAAGATACTGGGGAGAGGTAATTAGACAGGACATGACCAGGATGCGGATTTCCGAGGACATGACCCTTGATAGGAAAGTCTGGAGGTCTAGTATCAGGGTTGTTGGATAGGGGCTTCTAGATTTTTCATACTCCTTTCCCGGGGTGAGTGAGGCGTGATAGGGCCGCCCATAGATGATTAGTTTGTGTTCTCTTTTGGTAGTCATTTCTGGTAGTTACTGTTTTGATATCATTGCATACCTGTTTATTTATGGTACATATGTATCTTATGTTTAGATAATTTTTATAAGATGTATGCTAGAGTAACTAATGCGGTTTTTGTTTTTATTTTTGTTTTTGTTTGCCTTTCTTTTCCCTGCACCGAGGGTCGATTGGAAACAACCTCTGTGCCCTCTCGGGTAGAGGTAAGGCTTGTCTACATATTACCCTCCCCAGACCCCACCTTATGGGAATATACTGGGTTGTTGTTGTTGTTGTTGTTGTTTGATGTTGTAGATGTATTTAACTGGGTAAAAATAATGTATGAAAATTATAGATAAGTTGTAAAATAAGTATATACTATATAATTAGTTGTATGAAATGTATTTTAGCATGTTTGGTGTTGTTGATATATCAATTTATATTAAATTTGTACTCCTACTAATTATTTTAAATTTTTATATATGTTATTGTACCATATATTGTTTGAGATGCCGAATTTGAATTCAAAGTTTTCAACTTTTTAATGACCGTCAAAGATGAAAAAAACTGAATTTAAATTGTATGTTATTGCAATTATATTTAACTACTGGGTAGTACATTAGTCACAGTTTCTTCATACTAATTAAACTAACTATTATAGAGATTATTGTTTAATATCATTTGATCATGATTAGCATTTCTTCCTCTTGTATCGGTTTATTTGTGATTTTCTCATTTACCAAACTAATTTTCATTAAAGGATTAGTATTACACTAAGAGGTTGTTTGGTTCATGGACAGAATTATCATGGGATTATAATCTCTTGGGTTACTTAGCGCTAATACCTTGTTTGATTTGTTGGATTAAAAATGAAATATACTATATATAACCTGAAACATGTGCTTGGTTTAAAGGTGTATACGTTGTTGCTTTTGTGTTAATTAAAACAAAAAATTAGAAAGACTGTTAGAAGAAAATCGGAAAAACAGTATACTATAAGAAATAATCCGAGTCCATAATTTTCTTGTTCGTCCTTAAGAAATTTTAATCCCCTTACATGTGACCAAGGTAATAAATTAAATCCTCCCAGAATGAAACAGAACAAACCTTCATGCAATAATGGCAATACAAACTGCATGATACCAAAGAACTCAAAAGAACGGAGAGAAATCACACTTACGAATTTGAAAGAAAAACTGCGAAGTACAATACAAGAGATTCATAAGGAAGGAAGTACTGTATTTTTCAGTGTATAAAAAAGAAGTCATGCCTCGAAATTGATATGCAATTGTTGGAAGTGGTGTGTCTATTTATAATGTGAATAAATATTTGAAAAGAAAAGGTGTCTGTTCAAAAGGAAAAACTGTACAAAAATACAAAAAAGTGTAGGAACTATGCAAAAATTATTCAAATACAATGCAAATAAATACAAGAACTGTGCAAAATTCCAGCGAAAAGAATGCATAAACTGCAGCTAGTATCTATTTTTGGTTGTATCGTACGTACTGATGCAGTGAAAATGGGTTTTGGAGGGGTAATTATGTCTTAACGAAATCTTTATCCAAGGGACTATAATCCTGGATTCCTGGTATTGTTATTCCACCTCCAACGTAGGATAAGTTTATACCAATATTTGGTATAAAATTATACCATTATTTAATACCAATAACTAAGGGTATCAAATGGGCAGGTTGGGTCATTTTTAGTCGGGTTAAAATGAGTTGAGTCAATTATTGACCTGCCCAAAAGTTACTTGGGCTAAGATGGGTTAAAATTCGCGTCATAACCGAACCCGCCCAACTCTTATTAAACTTTAATTATGTGTTATTTTCTTATAAATTGTATAATTACAAAATAAGTATTTTTTCCTTTTCTTATGGTCATATTTAAAATATTAAACAAAAAATAAATTTTTTTCTAAGATATTTTGACAAACTTACTCATGGATTAATTTGGGCTAAAAATTAGCTCAACTTTAAATGAATTGTGATTGATTGGGTCAAGATGAACTAAGTTCAATAAATGGGCGGGTCAATAACCAACTCAACCTTGGATGAATTAAGCGGGTCATTTGACCTTGGGCCAAATTTGACAGCCCTACCAATAATCAAACTTGGAATAAATTTAACCCCAGTTTTTATACTGGTATATCCCACTTAATACCTGTAAGACTGTAACCAAACGACCCTTAACCTTGTCTTATATTGACTATGTTTGGCCGTATTTACATCACAACTGAATATTTTGGATTATAAATTCGTGTGTAGCAAAATCCCATGATTTAAGGTATTAATAATGGATTGTACATAAAGAAAGACGAAGAGAATATAGAAAGAAGATAAGAGAGAAAAAAGTAAAAGTGTATAATCGAATCCCTTAATTTAACGCACTAATAATGGATTGTATATAAATGGTAAGCCATCTTTATTTAGGGCGGGTAATATACCAATTTAGGACAATTTTGATAAATAAATTTCAAATATTGTATAAGAATGAAAAAAATCTCTCCTCAAAATTTAACACGTCCAAAGATTGGTTTTTGAGGATTATCAATTTAGTATTGTTTTATACATCACATGCACTTAGACATCTCTATAATATTATCTATATATAACAGTCATTTATTATAAAAGTCAAATTTTTCTTGGAACCGATTTTTTATTATATTATAATATATATTTTTTATAACAACACTTTATTACATTAACCAAGAAATATTAAACAAACAAAACTATTATAAAGAGGTTTAACTACATAGGTTATAGAATTATATCACTCTATATGGTATTAACAATTATAGGATTACTAGTCTCGAAATAAAATAATAATGTAATACATTTATTCTTCTCCGAAGTTTTCTTAATAAGTATTTTAAGAAAAGTATATTAAAATTGAATGTAAAAGTTTATTCAAATTTATCTAGTTTAAATCATACACATATTTTATATTTTGTTTGTTTCATGTTTAGTCCAACGAACTAAACATACCAATAAAAGATATCAACTAAATAACATTTAATCATTCTATTAAATTCTCCATAATGTAATATCAATATAGCTTGTTCACAAGTTATAAACAACCCTTTCATTTATAGCATTGTTTTCTATTAAGTACTAATGAACAACACCAAAATACTTGTTTAGTACAAAACATGTCAATTAGTTTTGTGACCCGTGATAAATTACTTTGAATTTTACGTTAAATCTCCCTAGAGATTTTTATTTTTACATTTGAAAATGAAATATAAGAGATCTTTACCGCTTCATTTTCTTGTATTCAATTTGTAAATAATTTTGAACCTTTTTTTCCTATGGAAAACGAGATGATACATCAAATGCACTTGCACCATCGCGCTGTATAAACATTGGGGAATTAATTTTCTAAAAATGTCTTAATTCTAGAGGACATGAGATTCTTTTCAGAAGACATGAAATTCCTTCACAGAACATGCTCCTCTTCTGGGAGGGGTAGTAAAGTTGTTTTCGTGTGACATATAGGTGTTCGAGCCGTATAAATAACAATTAATATTTGTATTAAGGTAAACTATCTACATCACACCTCTTGTGTTGGGAAGAAGAAACTTCATAATTCTACCTCTCATGGCTTTCATGGAGTTTCAACTACAATTGCGTTTGCTTGAGGACCTCTATGCCCCAATTACTTTGCCGATTCCTCTTCATTCTGATAGCAAAGCGCCATCCATATAGCTCGTAACCCCGTTTTTCATGAACGCACAAAACATGTTGAAATAGACTGTCATTTTGTGCGACAACAGTTTCTCTCAGGCTTAATCACTCTTTCTTTTGTGCCATTTAAAGCTCAGCTCACATATCTCCTCACAAAATCCTTATATGGGGTTTCTCATCAAGAAATTTTAGGCAATTAAGTTAGGGCCCACACAGTTCCCCTCTAACTTGAGGGGATGTCGGGAAGAAGAAATTTCATAACTCTACTTCTCTGGCTTTTATTAGGGATGGAAAATGGGGCGGGGCGGGGCAGGGCAAAACCTTAATGGGGCAGGGCGGGGCGGGGCGGGGCGGGCCAAAACATATTTTCAGAAAATAATAAAGGAAATTTTACCACCTATAAAATAGGTCAGTACCCATTTATAACATATAAATACCTTTTTAAGATTTTACATAATATAATAACCTTTTTTATTTCGTAGCAAAAAATTTAAATTTAATACTTTCCTATATTTAAGCCTTATTAGATGGTACAAAATATTTTTCTCTCACCAATTTATGGTATAACTCCCGTTTTTTGTGAAATGACGTCGTTTAATACAGCTTAATACACCTAAATATAGATTCACATTCCCATGATTTGCGCTGAAACGTTATTTTTTTCCCGCTTAATACAGCTTAATACACCTAAATACTGATCATGATTTACAGGAATCCCTGTTTGTGCGGCGTCATTTCATGTTGTATTATTGAATACAATTCGTTTAATACACTATATACATCATAAAATAACGTAAAACATATCTATATCACGTAATATAGGAAAGAGTTTCTATTTATTGCTAATTAGGTTTTAATGAATGCCTTTTGTGAAAAATTCTCAATAATAAATGGGGTAGGGCAGGGCAGGGGTATGGCAAGATTTTAGCTCAAATTCTTCTCTTGCTATTTTAGCCTCAACATATTTGGTGCCTCAAATTCTTGACGTTTTGTTTTCTTTTTTAAATTAAAACTTGTTTTGTTTGTTTGCTAACATTTGTTAACTAGTAGCATAATTGCAATTATAATAGTTTTATAAAACTTATTATTTATTCAAATCTATTCCGGTTGAGATTATGAGAACGTGCATTGGATCTAAATGGATTTGGCTTCAACTTAAAAAAAAAGGTATATATTTTAACCTCAACCTGATGCATGTGATTTCATTACGTATCATGCCTCAACCTTGCATTTTTGTATTGGATGCCCCTATACTAAAAATATTAGAATTAAGGACAACAACAATATGCTTAAAATTAGAGGTAAAAATATAAATACTTTCAATCATAAAAATAAGTATCATAAGTGATGGTATAGTGGAAAATGAAGTACCAGACATCATATGAATAAAAATTATATATAGTAATACTTAATTAGTTGGAGAAAGGAATACGATGGCATTCTAAATAAAATAAGAAAGCAAATAATTGAGAGCTTTTGGTTTAACCACATATCTCACCAAAGAATGAAAGAAATGTTACTGTATGCGTAACACATACTTAGGAAATGATATAATAGTTTTATAAAATATCAAATTTATTAACTAGTAGCATAATTGTAAATATAATAATTTTATAAAATATCAAATTATTTATTAATGATTTTACTTTGAGGCTTTAAAAATAAAAAAGAAATAATTTAAACGGGGCAGGGCTTAAGAGGGCGGGGCGGGGCAGGACAAAATTCTGACAAAAGGCTAAACAGAACAGAGCAGGACGGGTCAAAATTTTAGCGGGTCAAGGCTTGGCCCGGCCCGCCCACCCCATTTTCCCGGAGTTTCAACTACAGAAGATGTAAACCTAAAGAGAAGACCAAGTCTTCAGACCAAAAGTCTTAGGCCAAATACATATATAAGTATTATTTTTCACACACTTTAACAGTTTAACTGAATCTATTACTAGTATTAGATACTGAGTACAAAATGTGCCAATTAAACTCCTCATGCTGAGGTGGCACAGAGAGTGATTTACACTTGCTCTTGAGCACGTGATTAGCTAAAATATTTAAAATAATTTCTTTCTTCTCTTCTCTTATTCGTTGCCAGTGACCTCTGTTGCAGCAAACCTTGTAATTGAAACATTCTCAGGCTATGTGGACCAATAACTTACAACAAATAAGGACTTCATACACCCAAAGCATTGTATTAATTATGTTCAATAATATTTTGATTACAGACGCATGCCATTTTTGAAATGCAAACTATTTTGGCTTGTATTATTCATCTGCAAGAGATCAGAGCCCTCCTAACCAAAAGTAGCAACAATTTCTTATATACCTACTTCCTTTTAAGTTTATTTGCCACTGAAGCTAAATTATTCTTTGTTGTTTTCGGAAACACAGAACCTTTCTCCCTAAAAGATGGTTGTATCTCGATGACTTTTATCATCGATCCCATGGCGGACTGACTTCAAATTACAACAGAAATATTAAACAAGAAGAGGTTTAGATTTGTGAAGATTATGGGGTATTCTGACTAAAGTTCACTTAACTGTGCAATATGCTTTTCGGCTTTAGAGGATGGAGACCAGGGCATAAAGTCCATGAAAGCTGCCTGCAGAAAAAATTGTGCCTGCCTACAAATTCTGAAACACATACATAACATCTTGAATGCAACAAAAAAAGCTTCATCAGAAACCAAACAACCATAACATTTGGCATGTCATAAGGCGAGATAACAGGAACAAATAGTTATCAGTTACATAGAAAAGTTCAAGAATTACCAGCAGTAAATCAAAACAAAATATAAGGTAACATTTCTGGTATACTGCAACTGAAAACTACTTTTCATCTAGTCATGGAAAGCACCTTCCTGGCAAATAATCACAGAATTTGCAGAGGACCTTGGGCAACCTACCAATTTCTCAGCCAATTGAAATAAATATTGAGACGCACAGTTCCTTGAGCATCTCTTGCACATTCTTCTTCTTGATATGAGAACGAACTTTTCCAGACACATTGCATTCTTTAGTATAAATTCTGAAAGTTTGAAAAGTTCATCATCCAATACAAGACACCGCTGCAAACACGTCCCTGAAGAACTGACAACCTTAACATTCCTGAGGTTGGGAAAACCAATGTTCGGCAGCAAATGAATATCGCCTCCTTTTTCCAAATATCCTAACTCAATTTCGCATCGGGAAAAATCCAACTAGAGAAAGAATATAGTCAGGATGAAATGCATGTGTTAAAGTCAAATGAAAATCTTATTGACAGAACAATTTCTGAAGACCAATCTTTAATGGTTCTGGGCAAATGATTATGACAACTGTTCCTCTAGGATGACTCTTGGAATAGGTGAACCAAGCTAAGAATGAAAGATGCTGTGTTTGCAGGAATCTTTTTCCCATCAGAGCCCATTAACCACAAAACTAGTCATATTAAAATGATATTTTCTAGTGAAAAACATTCTTACTGATGATTAAGAATATATTTACATCTCCTTAAGAAAACCATTCAGTGTGGGCATTAGGACCACAACAGAGAGACTAACAGTAACATCACTCAGATGCCGGCATCGTAAAGCTTTTGTCAACAACAATAACTACCCAGTATAATCCCACAAGGTGGGGTATGGGGAGGGTAATACGTACGCCGGCCTTACCCCTGGGCAGAGAGGTTGTTTCCAATGGGCCCTCGACTCACGAAAAGAAAATGGACAGGTGTTAAAAATAAGGCCTAAACAAAATACAGTCGAATTGTAGCTAAAAGTCATTTAAAATTGCAGCATCTAACAAGTAACCTAACGACAAACTAGCTCTAGATATTCGATTTCCTGTAAAATGTTGCACGGATATGTAGTGTAGGTGCACATTAATATCTTCTGCCTCCATGTTTGCTGGATTTATAGACATCGTCTCGATGGACACTCGTATTAAACCGTCTTATTATGAGCAGAACACCTCAATTAGAAGCATTCAACAGCACTCTAAGCCTTCTATACAATGGCAGCATATTATTTTCTTAAACAAACCTTGCCCTTTATTATATTATAACACTCTTTTAATTAATTAACTACTTATCTAAGTTTCTTGACTCTGTGAACGGTGAATCTTTCGTGGAGATTTTTATCGAATTAAATAAATGAAATTAAATTCAGAAAATAAAATTTAATCTGAAGTAGGTATTCCCAATCTTAAATAGGCCAGGGGAGGCAAATGTGCTGTTTGGCCTGTATTTAAGTTGATCAAGATGGATTTACACATCAGAATGGATCATTGTCCAATCCTGCCTAAAGTTCACTTGGGTTAACATCTCAGTAAATTGTTCATCAAGTGATGGATGGAACAGGATAGGCTGTAGGCACTGATTCTGAATCAACATTCTTGATCCATTTTCTTTTCACTTGTACCAAATTCATATTCTTAAAATGAGAATTGACACACTCATACACTCTGTCAAAACACCCATCTTTCCAAGAAAAAGGCCGAAAAGAGAACCTTTTCCCTGTTATAGAATCTTGATGCTATAGGCAAAGGAAGTAAAATACAGCATTTCATGAGCTTAATTATCAGAAAACATGTGCCTTGTAGGTTTGCCGATCTTAACAGTTCCAGAAAAAAGTTGAATGAAAATTCCACGTACATATGCAATGTTTAGAGTGCAACAAACTAAGGCTTCGTAAAGCATCAACTACATTTGGAATGCCACAAGTTCACATTTACAACTGCAGTAAATCATAAGCTACAATATAAGGTAACATTTCAAGTATTCTCATACACAACCACTTCCAGTCTAGTCCCGCTAAGTAGCCTCTTGGTAAGAAATCACTAAATTATTAGATGATCTTGGGCTGTCTAACAATTTCTTAGCAAGTTGGCGAAAATATCGGAAGACACAGAGCTCTGAACAATAGCAGCATCTTCTTGTCTTTGCTTCAATAACAAACTTCTCCAAAACCACTGCATTTTTTAGTAGAAATTTTGAAAGTTTGAAAAGCTTATGATTATACCAGTTGTTCGAACATTCCTTTCCGCAGGCAACAATCTTAACATTCTTAAGACTGGAAAACACAATGTTTGATATCCAATTCTGCAGATTGATATTTTCTCCTTTCTCAAAATACCTTTGCTCAAATTCGCACAGGTAATTACTTATCTGGAACAAAGAATATAATCAGAACCAAATGCAAGTCTGTAGCTTATTGGGAATATTGAACAGAAGATAAATAAAATGATTGCACAGTAGCATTGTCTTATAAAGGAACAATTTTCAAAAACCACAAATCTTGAACCTTTGTTCTCAGTAAATGATCACAATATCGAATTCATATCAGAAATACTTAAGCAGTACATAAACCAAGCAGTTCATTTTGGTCACCAATACTTTTACTTTCTTGAGCTCGTTTACCAGATACAAAGATTGAGAGAAACTTCAAAGTAAAAAATGGATATAAAACTGAGAGAAATATCGACCTCATGAACTCCCATGTGTATGTTTAGTGTCTCCAAAAGAGGCGAGATCCGCAAAAGGCTAGCTACTCCATACAAGTTATACTTTGTCACATTCATCTCTAGCGTTAGGCATTTGCATCTCAATTCTCGAAGTGGCAATCCATTAAGTTGCAACATGAACACAACCTGGAGAAATAAACCCAATGAATTAGTAAAGGATAGAGAGAAAGAAGCAACAATAGGAAAAGTAATCCACAACAAAAAGGTAGTGTTATGACAAATCTAACCACTTTAAGAAATATCCAACTTCAAAAAGTAGATAGGATTCCATTCAATTATTCACCAAAAATTTCATGTATTAAAAAGTTCATAATTGTATGAGATTCTGACCGCTCTTCTCTTTCTCAAGTTTTCATTCTGCAATACTTTGCTAATCAAAATCTAATAGAGAATAAGGTCTATTGACATAAGAACAAACCTCTGCTAACCAACTTCCAATTCTTAGGTGAGTCACATGACTCAATTTTTCAAGATAGTCCATAACAAGGTTTCTGGAAACTTGATGATAATCACCACAAGTGTCTTCAAACATAGCGAAACACGTAATCACAAAAGTGAGGCTAGCAGTAACCAAAGAGGAGACATTTGCTAGCCTACACATGAGATGTCCAAGATCTCCTGAAATCTCCAAATCCTGAAGATGTGGGGCAATAATTTCCAAAGATTCCATAATTCCGTCATCACGCAAGTTCAGATAGTCTGCCAATATTAGTTTCTTTAAATTTGAAGAAGTAATTTCAAGATGACGAAAACCTGAATAATCTCAACTCCAACGTTTCCAAAGCAGGACACCCTGACAGTAAATTCACAATACCGTCACCGTCTAACTCTATATTGTGCAGGTTTAGGCTCTTTAGAGAGTTCCAAACTATAACCAATCTTCTATCGAACACCCAGCGGGTCAATTCCAATGCAATCAATGACGAACTAGTGTAGATAGATAGAGGCAATACGGAAGTGAAATGAACAACTGAGTAGAGAACAAGATTTTCCACTTTTCTTTCCACAGCAAAGCTGAGCCATCGGCTGATTTTCAAATATATATCCCGTCCAAAGAAGTACGTCAAATCGAGTTGGAAACTTTTGATTTTGGAACAAGTGGAATGAGTCACAACGTGGTCCACAAAGTGCATGAAGTTTTCTGCTTTCTTAAAATTTGTATCAACGAAAAGGAAGTTATAAATTGAAGTCCAGAGATAACGCCACCTCTTTGAAAGAACACATGATGCCACGGCGTCTTCCGTCGGCAAAAGAGAGAGAATTTGTACCAGGATTTCGTCCGGCAACTGGCTGATATGGTCGTCTAGGGTTTCTTCAACCCCGTTCTTTGACACTGAATCTCCCAAGTTACTACTACTAGAATCGCCATTTTTATTACAATGGCGTGAAGCCATGACTTCACGGGGAGAAAGGGTTTTGAGAATTTTCTGGAAAATGGGCGTCGTCTTGGTTTTCTTCACGTCCAAAGAACTTTCATTCATTCAAACTTCAAACGGTATTCTGTTTTTCTTCTGTTAAGTAAATAACGAGACTTGAAATCATTTTAGGACGAGAACAAGATAATAAATTAAACGCACTTTCTTAAAAAGGGGAGTAGAATGCATGGTTTTTAAACCAAGTGTCAAGTTAACTGCTTAATTATTAGAAATTATAAATAAAAACATAGTTAAGGGAAGTAGTTTAATGAATTTTATATGTAATATATAGACCCATTCATATATTTTTTTCTAAATTAGCTAGAAATATGGAGGTAAAAAACTAATTAAAAAATTGTAATAGAAAAACATATAAAAAAATGTAAATTGAGATAATGTCACGACCCAAATCCACTACAGGTCGTGATGGCGCCGGATACCTCTGTCAGGCCAGCCAACAAAATTTTCAACTAACTCTTCTTTTAATACTTTTGAAAATCTAAGGGTTTTCTTTTCATTTCATATAAATAAGAGATTTTTGTTTCAATTTAAAATCAAACAATAACAATTAATAGAAAGTTCACTGAAACCATCCCAGAAACCCAGTGTCACAAATGCATGAGCAACTACTGATAAAGACATAAAATATAACACAACATCCATCTGGAATACAATGGACAAGAAAGAAATACAGTTACTAGAAGAGACTTTAAAGAGTTGCGGGCCACCTAGCATAATGCAACTCACCCCGTCCCCGTATCGTCTATGCTGCTGCGCCCAGTAGGCCGCTAATATATCATGAACCTGTGCAACAAAAATGTATAGAAATGTAGTACGAGTACGTAATCAACTTGTACTCAGTGAGTGTCCCGCCTAATCCCGAAGGGGTAGAGACATGATAGTCAACTTTGACACACTCTAATGGTCCAACGATTATTTGTTCTCAATATACATATCAAATAGTGGATTTATTTTCTAACATGATTTCTATTCAGGTAAAGGAAATAAATAAACACATAAGTCTTTCATAGGAAATTTTCCAAGGATTCTTTTCATTATTATCAAGATGATCTAGAGCCAGAGGGAGGCACGTAATGACTTTAACAAGTCCAGGCAGCAATACAAGCATGCACAAATCATATCGATGCAACGGTCCGATTTAACAGAAATAAAAGTGCCGAGGGTGATAAGTTGGTATTTTACCAACTTATCTTGTCTTTAAACCTATACTTTTGCTATGTTTGAAGTAATAAAATCATGTATTTAATGTCCTTTACTTCTATTATACAGGTTGAATGTGATTTAGAAGTAATGGTGAAGAAACCAAGTGAAAATAAATCAAAAGATGCCGAAAGAGAGAAAATTCTGGGCAGTGCCTTCAATGTTCGCAAATGCGACCAAATCCTGGGAAATGCGAAGTCAGACAGAAAAAGGACTTCTTCGCAATTGCGAAGAAGTGTTCGCAAATGCGAACATAGTAGGAATTGGGCAGACTTCGCAAATGCGAAAGAAGGTTCGCAAATGCGAACTAAGAAGAAAAATAGGCAAACTCGCAAATGCGAATTTTACTTCTCAAATGCAAAGTCAACCAGGAAAGGTCAACGTTCGCAAATGTGAATTTCACTTCGCAAATGCGAAGTCAACCAGGAAAGGTCAACCTTCGCAAATGCGAAGAATCTTTGGGAATTGCGAACACAGGCTTCTGGGCATGCTTGGTAATTGCGAACTTTTGTTCGCAATTGCGAAGTACGTGCTTTAGGCATGGGCAATTTTGGAATTTCACACTTTTGATCCCCAAATCATTTAATACCCGATTACGCTCATTTATAAAGTATCTTTTGGCTTATTTTTAGTACTCATAGACTAGAGAGAACATATATTGAAGCTAGGGTTTTGCACACACACATGAGTCTTGAAAATTGAAGCTTGCGGTTAAGATTTTCTTACCCATTTATGTTTATTTCTTCATTTGCTTGCTTTGTATTGAATATTTAAGTGTGTGATATTTATTTCCAACACTTGAATCTTGTTTATGGGAATATTCATATTTAAAGTGTGGATTAAATACCTTGTTGTGCTTATGTATTGAATGATTTTTATATATTTATGAAGTGAGTTATTGTTACTTTAATTATTCTTGTTCTTTAATGTTTCCAAAGGGAATAGCTAACCCTAGGACTCGCCCATTAAATCCGAATTAATCTGGAAAAGATAATTTGGGGTTGAGAAAGATTAATTAACAAGAACTTGAGGTATTAACCCTCATTTTATAGATCTACCTAGGGATAGGATTGAACTACTTATAGCCTATCAGGTGTGCTTAATCTTCTAATTGTGATTAGGGATAATTCAATTAGGAAGTCATGTTAGTCTTCGGAAGAAGCTAATTAAGAAGTATTATCCGTGGCTAATTAACATTAACTCGCTCATATTTGTGAAATCATGAAATACATTAGATCGTTACTTGAGTGTAATTCCCGATGCATTCATACTTGTAGCCATTGATCATTTTACTTGCGTCGCGACCCAAAAATCTCTCCAAAGGAGTCGTGATGGCACCTAGTCTCTAAACTAGGCAAGCCTAACATTAACTGGAATAACATCACTATTTATCAACTTCAAATAAATTTTTTCTAAACCATTTACAATTCCCAAAACCTGTAGTACAAGTCACAAGCCTTTCTAAGAGTAGTTATACAAAATAAATACATCATTGTTCCGAAACGAAGGGAACAAATGAAAATAAGTACGATTGAATGTGACTCCAATGACTGCGACCACTGTTGCAGGTTTACCTTGACTCTCCACCACAACGAACAACTACTATCGATCAATACCTGAATCTGTTCACAAAAATGTACAGAAGTATAGTATCAATACAATCGACCCCATGTGCTGGTAAGTGTCTAGCCTACCCCGGCGAAGTAGTGACGAGGCTAGGACCAGACACTCACATAAACCTGTGCAGTTTATAGCGTACAAAATAATAGGAAGCAAATAACAATAATGGCAGCAATAATCTACCAGAGATGTAAATAGCAGGCAACAAGAACACCACAAATGCTTCTCAACAAATAATAAATACAAGTGCAATCAATAAATCGAGTCTTTCAAATATCAATATTTCACCTATAAATCCTTCAAGTAATGATCTCTAGGATAATATGCTTTCAATAAATATATTTCGAATATATCTCCTTCAAATAAGTATCTTTCGAATATAATTTTTTTAGGTAAAGATTACCTTGTGACGCCTCATTTCAAAATCATAACAATATAGGTCTTGGCCCACTTTCATACTTTTACGGCATCTCGTGCCCATATTTATATTACAACCGAAGGTACAACTCACGCGCAATTAAATAAAATTATAATATTTTCCCCGGCACCTTGTGCCAACATATTTCTATTTCACATTGCACAACAATATTCTCTTGTTACTTAGTACATAGGGTCCATGACCCAATATAATTCAGAATGTTCAACGAGCCTCATTTACTTAACATAAAGTATAATACAACTTCCAACCCAATTAGGAAATCAACAAGAAAAGATGAAGTTATTTTTATTAATTATTTGATAAAGAAAATACCCTTTTCAAATAATATATATATATATATATATATATATATATATATATATATATATATATATATATATATATATATATATATATACGGTAAAATAATGCAGACAATGTAGGTTCTAACATAAAGGATCACAACAGTAAAATAATCTCAACATTTTAAACACTTGAACTGATAACTACAAATAAACACAACAGTAGAAAGTGCACGGCATCACCATTATAAGGGATCAAAGTCCAACCACTAACAAGAATAAGGAAAATAAAGACATATTTCACTTTCATATCACATCTCGTTGGAAACACAATCCGTTCCAATCTTATTTAACACCATTGCGGCGTGCAGCCCGATTCCATTTCATTTCGTATCTTGTGGTAGGCGTACCACTCGCTCCCAATTCAATATAATCTTATTTATCAATATGTCACCGGCAATTATGGCCAATAATAGTATATAATAAGCTACCGACAACTTTGGCCAATGCCAATAATCATATGAATTGTGGTCGGCATGCCACACGATCTCATTTCTTAATGTATAAGTGGTCAGCGTGCCACACGATCAGATTTCTTAATATATAAGTGGTCGGCGTGCCACACGATCCCATTTCTTAATATGTTACCGGCAAGAAACGAATAATAATTAATCAATAATATATATTATCGGTGTGAAACCAATAATCTTTAAATCAACAATATCTATATTACCAGTATGAAACCAATAATAATTCATCAACAATATATATATATATATATATTACCTGCAAAGAAAATCAATAACAAATATAATATATATATATATATATATTACCTGCAAAGAAAATCAATAACAAATATCAAACAATATATTACCGGCAAAGAAAACCAATAACAAATAATCAAATATATATTACCGACAAAGAAGAACTAGTTATAACCAAACTTATGAATTTCTATTTAACACAATTGATATGATTACTCAGTCATAATAATTACTTGCTCAGCTTCAAAGATCTTCAAACAAGTTCTCATAAGCACCAAATAAGAATACAACAAGGACCCACGGTCATGCTCGACCCTCAACGTATAGATACTCGTCATCATACCTATACGTCAGACACATCACATAACAAGTAGCAATTACACTCAACTCCTATTCCAGCAAGCTAGGATAGACCAAACACTTACCTCGCTTTGCTACCAATTCAAAAATCCAACATGCCTTTGCCTCGCAAATTCGTCCGAAGCTTCAAATCTAGTCACAATAATTCAAAATACTCAACACGAATCGTAGGAACTAATTCCATATGAATTTATACATTTTTCGAATTAAAATCCGAAATTTAGCTCAAAATTGCCCGTGGGGCCCACATATCTGAATCTAACGAAAATCATAAAATCCGACAACCCATTCCAATACGAGTTCAACCATACAAAAATTATCGAATTCTGATGACGACTCGACCTCTAAATCTAAAATTTTCATTTTTGGAAGATTTTGCAAAAATATGATTTTTCTTCCATAAATTTATGGATTCATGATGTAAATGAGTATGGAATCATGATCTGTAAAGGATTTATGATAAAGAACACTTATCCCGTTATTTTCTCTAAAAATCTCCGGAATATCGCCTCTCCCCGAGCTCCAATTTGGCAGAAATTGAAAATGGGATTTTGTCCCATTTCCAGAATTTAGTGTTCTGTCCAAAAATATTTCCAGCACTGTTCACCCGGTTTTTACGGTTCACGGTACTATTCATGGGGACTATTCACCGGTACTATTCACGGGCATTATTTACGGGCACTATTCACTGGTACTATTCACGAGCTAATTCATGATGCTGTGAAAAAAATACAACAGTTTTCTTCAAGTCAAAATCGATCTGTTAATCTTCCGAAAAAATTATACGGACTGCGCACGCAAGTCGAAGAATTACTAATAGAGCTTTTCAAGGTCTTAAAACACCGAGATGATTTTTTAATTTCAAGATGACTTTTTGGGTCATCACAATCTCCACCTCTAAAATAAACGTTCGTCCTCGAACGTACTAAGATAATTTTGAGGTCTCAAATTTGATGTTCCTACTTTTACACATATCCTCGTGGTTGATCCCATATTACTGCATTCAAAATAATTCCGACAATACTCGTACTCATCGCATCTTATCTCGGCCGGTCATGGGGGTGATTTCCCCTCATGGAGGGGCCTCGACCTCGACGCTTGTTTCGTAAGTAGTCTGGATCGGACGAGGTCGAGTTCATTAGCCGCCACTATAGGGTAATTGGGACCGGGCCATTACCGCCATAATCGAGTGGTGAAATTTTGACCAATACAAAGATTAGTTCTCGTAGGCTGGGAAATACAAAAGGGGAGTTTGCAAGCATGATGCGTTCTGAAGAGTTGTTCCTCTTCTGACAAAAATTGTCCCTGAACGATCGTTCTTCAAAGTTGTTTGGACAAAGGATGTAGTGTTATCCATATAGTAACTAGAGCTAGTAAATCAGCTACTTGGTTTTGTTCTTTATATGGGTAAAGTAGAACAGGATCATCCAATTTTGCACTTACTTTATTTCATCCAGTTTTCAAAAATCAGAAACAAAAAGAAGAGAAAATAGAACCAAGAAGTAATTTGAGTGATTTAAATCAAGAGAAAAAAAAACTTCAATTCACAACATATTCAAGAAAAAATGTGGCATGTTGTCAACCAATTGGTTTGGTGTTTTACAGAATTATTTGGAATTTTTTAAAGTTGACTAATTGTTCTTACGCAGAAAACATTTAAAATTTGCTCTCACTTATTATTTCATAAAATTATACTATAGATTAATTTTAAGAAAAAGAAAACTATTTGAACCTAGTTTAATTTCTTTTAAGAAATCTTGTAGATACAGGCACCCTTTTTGGTTAAAGGAATTGTTGTCATTCATAAGATTACTTATATTCTATGTTGCTCACACTCTCCGAAAATGTGGCCGAATATGTGTTGGATCCTTTAAAAGTAGTACTATATTTTTTAAGGCCCCAACACGGGTACGCCTATATTTTAGACAGTCCGCGCAACATAGCTTATATAAAAAAATTTACAATGGTTGAAATGAATAAAAGATATTTTATTCATGAAATTTGTTGAGATGAGTTTAGGAATCAGCTTGGAAGAGAGATTATCTGAAAATATTTTTGCAAAATAATATCCCTCTTTTATGTTTTTTGGACGTATTCACTAAAATAGGAAGAGGCAATGTCAACGAAATTTGCACTGCAAAATTGACTGATCATTTCTGTGAATCATCTGTTTGGGAGGCATTCCATAGGTTTGCCTTTTCTGAAAATCCCTTGTGAAAGAGGATAAATTATTGCATTATAAAGAGACTTAATTTACTGTGTAATTGAAATCAGTGGTTCTCAAAATACTTAATTTACTTCTTTTTTATAGCAAGGATAGTAAACTTAAACATAAACTGAAAGGAAAAAAGAATCACATAATATGGTTTTAGTTGACTGGAGTTGTGTTCCATTAAAATTATTGGTTTTAGTTACACTCTTACTCTCTTTTCAGTTGAGCAAAGCTAGAATTGGTGAGTGAAACAAAATACAACAGCTTTTAAATTTATCTCAGCCTTAATAAGCTTAGATCGGTTATTTGAATTTTTTTCTGACCATATTTCTCCAATTAAATTCATCTAACACCATGCTTTTATTTTGTACTGGCATCTATGGGGTTCATAGAAATCCGAAAACCCGAACTAAATCGTAAACCAAACAAATCGACCGAAAAAATTAATACTTTTTGGTTTGGTTTGGTTTAGTTTTGAAATTTAAAAACAAATCAAATTTGGTTTGGTTTTAGTTTTAACTAAAAAAAACTGAACCAAACCGAATATAGGAATAGTTATTTTAAATTTATTGTTACACCTATATATATGTATATTTTTATAAAAGTTTTAGAATTTTTATAATTAATATTAATCGTTTGCACTTTTAGTGCAGTTCATTACCTTTACATTCTAGTTTAATTGGTAGTTTTATTTTGTTAAGCGTAAGAATCTATTTCGTGTTAAAAATAATATATTTTTAATTAAGTCCTTAAATTATGCATCACTGTTTGATCCAATTATCATCAATATATCTTGGTAAATAATAGATTCTCAAAGGAAAATTATTTTGACAGTGTTACGTTGAAAGTGTGGTCGCCGAAATGTGTGTTTGGTAGTGTATGTATTATATTCAAGAAAAAATCGACAAATAACCCAAAAAATTAAAAAAACCGACGTAAACTGAATCGAAAAAAATCGACTTAATTGGTTTGGTTTGGTTCTAATATTTAAAAACCGACTTATTTGGTTTGGTTTCTTTTTAGAGAAAAACCGATCCAAACCGAATCATGAACACTCCTATTGGCATCTATCTCCAAATTGTGTTGAAGACTATTAGCAGGATCAAACTGAAAGAGGCTCATATATTGAAGGAAGGGACAGATTTATCCCCTACTTTTGAACATTATCCATATTTATTCTTTGTGTACTTGAAGATGAAATATACCCTTATTGTTATCAAATTTATCACACATACCCTATTTCTAACAGAAGTCCATCATGGCAAGGACCCAACTCGTGGCCTGATATTTGGGTGAGCTAGACGTCACGCCGCATGCACTTCACCACCCCTATCCTATTTTACCCCCCTCCCCCAATATATTCTCCTCCACTTCCATTTCTTCTTCCACTCCCACCCACCCATAGCCACCAATAACTCTACCACCAGACACCAGTACCAACACCTATTCAGTTGCTAAAGGATAAAGGAGAATGCAAAATGTTAGCGCAAATAAAGAAACATGGAAGCAGAGGAAGAAATCCTTGCTCTTCGGGCTAAGATGCTGACTTTGCGTGGAAAGAGTAGTGAGATGTGAACCGTGTTGTTATTCGTTATTATTAAAATGATATAATTTCTTTGTATGCTTAGTTACCAGTGGAACAACCTACGAGCTAAGTAGCACCTTAATGGGACTATTTTTTTCTCCTCCGCGACCAGTAAGAGAGATGCACTTCATCCATTCGGACAAAACCCATGCCCCAAAACAATACAAAATCTCCAAATCTTTTGCTTTAACTAATATTTTTGCACATTTTTTTTATATATACTTTTGATAAAACACAGTGATGGAAGACTTGCAAATAAGTTGGGATCTTTACCGGTAAAAAGATACAACTCAAAAGCTCATTTAAAAAATCTTTACTATGCATCAAATATCCACAAGCTTTTTTATTCCTCTGTGTCCTCTCATTATAGTATAGAACTCAAAAGCTCATTTAAAAAATCTTTACTATGCATCAAATATCCACAAGCTTTTTTATTCCTCTGTGTCCTCTCATTATAGTCTAACCAAAATCCATCACCAGTTCTCGGAAGCTTATTTTTAGTCAATCTGATATTTCAAGGAGTATTATAAGTTAAAAAGCATTCCAAGTCTCAAACACTGCGGCTATGAATTATTTGCTTAACAAACAGTAGGACCCCTTCTACACCAAGAGCTTTGGTTTGGTCTAACGATAAGAGCATAACCGGTGATATGTAGATTAAGGGCACGTCACGAGTTTGATACATGCTGCAAACAAAAACCTGGTATTTAACTAATAAACTATAGTCGAGTTTCAAAGTGTGTGCCACTCTCGCTCGGAGATTTCTCGGTTATCCCAATAAAACAAAACAATTGGACCTCTTCTTTCCAAGCAAAATGCCAAAAAGAGAACCTTCTCCCTGTTATAAAATCTTGATGCTATCGACAAACAAAGGAAGCAAAATACAGTATTTCATGAGCCTAATTATCTGGAAATATGCGACTTGTAGGTTTGCTATTTTTGACAGTTCCAGAAAAAAGTTGAATGAAAATTCCAAAAACATATGCAATGTTTAGATTGCAACAAACAAAGGCTTGGTGGAAACCAAGCATCCACAACATTTGGTATGCCACAAGTTCAATTTATATCTGCACTCTGCAGTAAATCGAAAGCTAAAATCTAAAGGTAACATTTCTAGTATTCCAATATAAAACCATTTCCAGTGTAGTCACAGTCTTCGTAAGTAATCACCAAATTCTTAGATGATCTTGGGCTGTCTAACAATTCCTTAGCAGATTGTGATAAATATTCGGAGACACAGCTCACTAAACAATTCCAACTCTTTGCTATGATAACAAACTTCTTCAAAACCACGAATCTTGAACCTTTGTTCTCAGTAAATGATCACAATACCAAATTCATATCAGTAATACTCAAGCAGTACATAAACCAAGCAGTTCAGTTTGGTCACCAATCCTTTTACTTTCTTGATATGTTGCTCGGACTTTTCAAAAATGTTGTTGGGTGTGTGTCGGATCCTCCAAATTTAGTGTACTTATTGGAGGATCCGACACGAGTGCGGCAACACTTTTGGAGAGTGCGAGCAACATAGCTTTCTTGAGCTCGTTTACCAGATAGAAAGCAATTACCCTGATCAATCAATTTATAGCTTTATAGCGTGACAAAAGATTCTTAATGATAATTAATGTTTTATTTGCATTCTCCTTAAAAACACTTACACTCTTCTTCTCTGTGTGTGTGTGTTTGGGGGGGGGGGGGGGTTAAAAAGATAAAACTTCAAAGTAAAAATGGATATAAAAAGAAGAGCATAAACTGAAAGAAATATCGACCTCAACTCCCATGTGTATGTTTAGTGTCTCCAAAAGAGGCGAGATCCGCAAAAGGCTAGCTACTCCATACAAGTTATACTTTGTCTCATTCATCTCTAGCGTTAGACATTTACATCTCAATTCTGGAAGTAGCAATTCATCAAGTTGCAACATGAACACAACCTGGAGAAATAAACCCAACAAAAAGGTAGTGTTATGACAAATCTAACCATCTAACCACTTTAAGAAATATTCACCAAAAAAAAACTATTTTCACATGTATAAAAAGTTCATAATTGTAAGGGATTCTGAAGGCTCTTCCCTTTCTAAGGTTTACATTTTGCAATACTTCGCTAATCAAAATCTAATAGAGAATAAGGTCTATTGACATAGAAACAAACCTCTGCTAACCAACTTCCAATTCTTAGGTGAGTCACATGACTCAATTTTTCAAGATAGTCCATAACAAGGTTTCTGGAAACTTGATGATAATCACCACAAGTGTCTCCAAACATAGAGATACACCTAATAACAAAAGTGAGGCTAGCAGTAACCAAAGAGGAGACATTTACTAGCCTACACATGAGATGTCCAAGATGTCCTGAAATCTCCAAATCCTGAAGATGTGGGGCAATAATTTCCAAAGATTCCATATTAATGTCATCATGCAAGTTCATATAGCCTGACAATATTAGTTTCTTTAAATTTGAAGAAGTAATTTCAAGACGACGAAAACCTCTGAAGTAACTCAACTCCAACGTTTCCAAAGCAGGACAACCTGACAGTAAATTCACAATACCGTCATCGTCTAACTCTATACTGTCCAGGTTTAGGCTCTTTAGAGAGTTCCAAACTATAACCAATCTTTTGTCCAACAGCGAGCCACTCAATTTCAATGCAATCAATGACGAACTACTGCAGACAGATAGAGGCAATAGGAAAGTGAAATAAAGAGATGAGCAGAAATCAAGATTTTCCACTTCTCTTTCCACAGCAAAGCTGAGCCATTGGCTGATTACCAAATCTGAGCAGAAATCAAGATTTTCCACTTCTCTTTCCACAGCAAAGAGGAATGAGGCAATATTGAGTTGGAAACTTTTGATTTTGGAACAAGTGGAATGAGTCACAACGTGGTCCACAAAGTGTCTGAAGTTTTCTGCTTTCTTATTATATCTATAAACGAAACGGAAGTTATAAATTGACTTCCAGAGACCACGCCACCTCTTTGAAAGAACACATGATGCCACGGCGTCTTCCGTCGGCAAAAGAGAGAATTTGTACCAGGATTGCGTCCGGCAACCCGCTGATATGGTCGTTTTGAGTTTCTTCAACTCCGTTCTTTGATCCCATGTTACTACTACTAGAATCGCCATTTTTCTTGCAATGGCGTGAAGCCATGATTTCACGGGGAGAAAGGGTTTTGAGAAGTTTCAAGAAAATGGGCGTCGTATTGGTTTTCTCCAGATGGCATTCTGTTATATAAATAACGAAATTTGAAATCTTTTTAGGACGAGAACGAGATAATATCTCAAACGCACTTGCTCCCTCGCAAATTTGCAATACAAACATTGGGGAATTTTATTACACTTAATGGGCAAGAATTGCAAAATTTCGGTAAAAAATGATTTTTTTTTCCAAATAAAAATAATATTTGAAAATTAAAATTGTGTTCTGAAGTAAAAATTGTGAAAATTACTTTTTTGGAACTTTTCGAAAAATTCATATTTAAGTGAAAATTAAAAATTTCATGGCCATCAATGATTCTGAAAAGGAAATATTTTCTTTTAGAAAAACCAAATGTTATTTTGGCCGAATCGGCCATAATATTTACAAAGTTATTGAAAATGACCCAATTTTATAGCACAAGGCAGCTAAAGCAAAGGCATCAGCCCCCAATTTTCACTAGCAAAAGATTTCAAATTTCGTTATTTATATAACAGAATGCCATCTGGAGAAAACCAATACGACGCCCATTTTCTTGAAACTTCTCAAAACCCTTTCTCCCCGTGAAATCATGGCTTCACGCCATTGCAAGAAAAATGGCGATTCTAGTAGTAGTAACATGGGATCAAAGAACGGAGTTGAAGAAACTCAAAACGACCATATCAGCGGGTTGCCGGACGCAATCCTGGTACAAATTCTCTCTCTTTTGCCGACGGAAGACGCCGTGGCATCATGTGTTCTTTCAAAGAGGTGGCGTGGTCTCTGGAAGTCAATTTATAACTTCCGTTTCGTTTATAGAAATAATAAGAAAGCAGAAAACTTCAGACACTTTGTGGACCACGTTGTGACTCATTCCACTTGTTCCAAAATCAAAAGTTTCCAACTCAATATTGCCTCATTCCTCTTTGCTGTGGAAAGAGAAGTGGAAAATCTTGATTTCTGCTCAGATTTGGTAATCAGCCAATGGCTCAGCTTTGCTGTGGAAAGAGAAGTGGAAAATCTTGATTTCTGCTCATCTCTTTATTTCACTTTCCTATTGCCTCTATCTGTCTGCAGTAGTTCGTCATTGATTGCATTGAAATTGAGTGGCTCGCTGTTGGACAAAAGATTGGTTATAGTTTGGAACTCTCTAAAGAGCCTAAACCTGGACAGTATAATTTTATTACACTTAATGGGCAAGAATTGCAAAATTTCGGTAAAAAATGATTTTTTTTTTCAAATAAAAATAATATTTGAAAATTAAAATTGTGTTCTGAAGTAAAAATTGTGAAAATTACTTTTTTGGAACTTTTCGAAAAATTCATATTTAAGTGAAAATTAAAAATTTCATGGCCATCAATGATTCTGAAAAGGAAATATTTTCTTTTAGAAAAACCAAATGTTATTTTGGCCGAATCGGCCATAATATTTACAAAGTTATTGAAAATGACCCAATTTTATAGCACAAGGCAGCTAAAGCAAAGGCATCAGCCCCCAATTTTCACTAGCAAAAGATTTCAAATTTCGTTATTTATATAACAGAATGCCATCTGGAGAAAACCAATACGACGCCCATTTTCTTGAAACTTCTCAAAACCCTTTCTCCCCGTGAAATCATGGCTTCACGCCATTGCAAGAAAAATGGCGATTCTAGTAGTAGTAACATGGGATCAAAGAACGGAGTTGAAGAAACTCAAAACGACCATATCAGCGGGTTGCCGGACGCAATCCTGGTACAAATTCTCTCTCTTTTGCCGACGGAAGAAGCCGTGGCATCATGTGTTCTTTCAAAGAGGTGGCGTGGTCTCTGGAAGTCAATTTATAACTTCCGTTTCGTTTATAGAAATAATAAGAAAGCAGAAAACTTCAGACACTTTGTGGACCACGTTGTGACTCATTCCACTTGTTCCAAAATCAAAAGTTTCCAACTCAATATTGCCTCATTCCTCTTTGCTGTGGAAAGAGAAGTGGAAAATCTTGATTTCTGCTCAGATTTGGTAATCAGCCAATGGCTCAGCTTTGCTGTGGAAAGAGAAGTGGAAAACCTTGATTTCTGCTCATCTCTTTATTTCACTTTCCTATTGCCTCTATCTGTCTGCAGTAGTTCGTCATTGATTGCATTGAAATTGAGTGGCTCGCTGTTGGACAAAAGATTGGTTATAGTTTGGAACTCTCTAAAGAGCCTAAACCTGGACAGTATAATTTTATTACACTTAATGGGCAAGAATTGCAAAATTTCGGTAAAAAATGATTTTTTTTTCCAAATAAAAATAATATTTGAAAATTAAAATTGTGTTCTGAAGTAAAAATTGTGAAAATTACTTTTTTGGAACTTTTCGAAAAATTCATATTTAAGTGAAAATTAAAAATTTCATGGCCATCAATGATTCTGAAAAGGAAATATTTTCTTTTAGAAAAACCAAATGTTATTTTGGCCGAATCGGCCATAATATTTACAAAGTTATTGAAAATGACCCAATTTTATAGCACAAGGCAGCTAAAGCAAAGGCATCAGCCCCCAATTTTCACTAGTAATGAGCTACTATATTTCTTTAAACTGTGAGTACTTCTGATGAAACATACAGCATTTTCAAAATGATGATTCTGACTGTTGGGTGTTACTTTCGGATTATAGAAGAACACCGTTTGGAGATCTAATATGAAGGAAAAACATCAAATTAAGGATTGCAAAATATTTACTTGATATAAATTCTAGATCAATCATGTAGTTGTTATAATTTAAATTTGGTACATTATGACAGGGTTGATTCTTGTTCGAAAACTATATCATTTCTTGAAGTAGTACAACGTATGTATTCAATGTTCTTTAAAAATAGTGTATCCGCCGTCTAACACTTAAATCATTATCACAAGCACTATGTTCTTTAAAAATGTGTATCCGTCGTCTAACACTTAAATCATTATCACAAGCACTATGTTCTTTAAAAATGTGTATCCGTCGTCTAACACTTAAATCATTATCACAAGCACTATGTTCTTTAAAAATAGTGTATCCGTCGTCTAACACTTAAATCATTATCACAAGCACGTTGAACACTTATATTGAAAGTATAAAGCAATAATTTTTTAAACTCTACAAATAAGACTTTGAAATTAGTAAAAGTGAGTGCGAATTCAAAGACTAAAAGTAAACCTTATTGTTGTGCTAATATATGTAAAAATTATATTAGCACTTCGTAACAATTCCAACTCTTTGCTATGATAACAAACTTCGTAAGTATGTTTTCCTTTTCGGTCGGTTAGGACTGGATGTAAGTGGTGATGGTCTGCATTTATGATTTCATGAATAAATAATTCTTCTTCGTTATTTGCCTCACATTTTAGTTCTTTATCGGTTTGTGATTCGGTTGCGAGGGGAAACTCGTCTTAGTCCGAGCGAGATCGAACTGTCAAATATTTATGGCAAAGGAGCTC
>JASVEL010009895.1:0-10557 GCA_032618575.1 Nicotiana noctiflora
AGGTTGAACTATTAATGACCCTGATGGCGAAGACACTTAGCCTGAGTCCCAGTTTGAACGAGGTCAAACTATAACAACCTTGATGGCGAAAACACTTAGCCTAAGTCTTTATTCGAGCGAAGTCGAACCGTAACTACCTTGATGGTGAAGGTACTTAGCCTGAGTCCTAGTTCAAACGAGGTCGAACTGTAGCAACCTCGATGGCAAAGGCACTTAGTCTGAGTCCTAGTTCGAGCAAGGTCGAACTGTAATGACTTTGCTGGCGAAGGCACTTAGCCTGCGTCCAGTTTGAATGAGGTCGAACTGTAACAACTTTGATGGTGAAGGCACTTAACCTGAATCCCAGTTCGAACGAGGTCGAGCTGTGACAACCTTGATGGCAAAGGCACAGCATGAGTCCCAGTTTGAGCGAGGTCGAACTGTAATGGCTTTGATGGCGTAGGCACTTAGCCTGAGTCTTAGTTTGAGTGCAGTCAAACTGTAGCAACTTTAATGGCGAAGGTCCTTAGCCCGAGTCCTAGTTCGAGCGAGATCGAACTGTAACAACTTTGATGGCGAAGGCACTTAGCCTGAGTCACAGCTCGAATGAGGTTGAACTGTAACAACCTTGGTGGCGAAGGCACTTAGCCTAAGTCTTGATTCGAGCGAGGTTGAACTGCGCTCTTTTGATGGCGAAGACACTTAGATTGAGTCCCAGTTCAAGCAAGGTCGAATAACACTGTTTTGATTGCGAAGTCACTTAGCCTGAG
Organism: Nicotiana noctiflora; assembly: GCA_032618575.1. NCBI lineage: Eukaryota > Viridiplantae > Streptophyta > Magnoliopsida > Solanales > Solanaceae > Nicotiana > Nicotiana noctiflora. Next base: position 750 of record JASVEL010009895.1, read on the forward strand.
TATTTATTCGAGCATGATCGAACTGCACTTTGATGGCGAAGGCACTTAGCCTGATTCCCAGTTCGAGGGAGGTCGAACTGTAACGACTTTGATAGCGAAGGCACTTAGCCTGAGTGTTAGTTCGAGCGTAATTGAACTGTAGCAACTTTGATGGCGAAGGCACTTAGCCTGAGTCTTAGTTCGAGCGAAGTCGAATTGTAGCAACTTTGATGGAGAAAGCACTTAGCCTGAGTCCCAGTTCGATCAAGGTCAAACTTTAACAACTTTGATGGCGAAAGCACTTAGCCTGAGTCCCAGTTCGAATGAGGTCGAACTGTAACAACCTTGGTGGCGAAGGTACTTAGCCTGAGTCCCAGTTCGAGCTCGGTCGAACTATAGCAACCTTGATGTCGAAGGCACTTAGCCTGAGTCCCTGTTCGAACAAGGTCAAACTATAACAATCTTGGTGGCGAAGGCACTTAGCCTGAGTCCCAGTTCGAGCCAGATCGAGCTATAGCAACCTTGATGGCGAAGGCACTTAGCCTGAGTCCTAGTTCGAGCGAGATCGAACTATAATGAATTAGATGGTGAAGGCACTTAACCTGAGTCTTAGTTCGAGCAAAGTCGAATTGTAGCAAACTCGATAGCGAAGGCACTTAGCCTGAGTCACAGTTCGAGCAAGGTCGAACTTTAATGACTTGGATGGCGAAGGCACTTAGCTTGAGTCATAGTTCGAGCGAGGTTGAACTGTCAAATTTTGACAGTGACTTTAATCGGAGGTCTTATGTTGTACCCGTGTTATGATTATCTGCTTGACCATGGCATTCAGGTTGCTTTTGGGTGATTTTCGAGTCCACGTTTGCAGTACCCTTGCGTCAGTTTCCGGCTTGACACAGTATGCGGGATGAGGGGGAGCCAAACAGGGGGTGTCAAATTTTCTGTTTGACGCGCCTCTGTTGATTCTGGTTTGAGTCGAGTTATCTTCTTGGTGTTTCTTTTGCTTCGATCCAGGAAGAACTAAGTGTTTTCACTATGAAATCCCTATAGACGGTGCCAAATTGTTGAACTCAAAAGTTATTGAACACTTTTTAAGCAAAACAATCAATATAGATGAAGGGGTAAATCATAGTCAACCATAATTAATACTGGATTGAAAGACAGAATGGTAAAACAAAAGATGTAGTAGGGATAATATTTGAGAGATTTATTGATCATCGAAGTTTACCCTGCCTCCCTTTGGAGAGGTTCAGGAAATTACAATTAAGTTTTCTTCGAGAATTGTTGAAGGTGCAGGATCTCCTTTCTTTCCTCCCTTGGGCTCCCTCGGCCTCTCCTGGAGTTTATCTCTTTGGATGTTCTTGTGCTGGTGGATGAGAAAGAATTATAATGGACCCAAGCACCCCTTGGTTTAGCTCTTATGCCCTCTATTCATAGTCGAAGATGTCTCGTACTCATCGCATCTTATCTCGGCCGGTCATGGGGGTGATTTCCCCTCATGGAGGGGCCTCGACCTCGACGCTTGTTTCGTAAGTAGTCTGGATCGGACGAGGTCGAGTTCATTAGCCGCCACTATAGGGTAATTGGGACCGGGCCATTACCGCCATAATCGAGTGGTGAAATTTTGACCAATACAAAGATTAGTTCTCGTAGGCTGGGAAATACAAAAGGGGAGTTTGCAAGCATGATGCGTTCTGAAGAGTTGTTCCTCTTCTGACAAAAATTGTCCCTGAACGATCGTTCTTCAAAGTTGTTTGGACAAAGGATGTAGTGTTATCCATATAGTAACTAGAGCTAGTAAATCAGCTACTTGGTTTTGTTCTTTATATGGGTAAAGTAGAACAGGATCATCCAATTTTGCACTTACTTTATTTCATTCTGTTTTCAAAAATCAGAAACAAAAAGAAGAGAAAATAGAACCAAGAAGTAATTTGAGTGATTTAAATCAAGAGAAAAAAAAACTTCAATTCACAACATATTCAAGAAAAAATTTTCTTCAAGTCAAAATCGATCTGTTAATCTACGTGTTGTCCCAAGAACAATTCCTTAGCAGATTGTGATAAATATTCGGAGACACAGCTCACTAAACAATTCCAACTCTTTGCTATGATAACAAACTTCTTCAAAACCACTGCATTCTTTAGTAGAAATTCTGAAAGTTCGAAAAGCTTATGTTCAGACCTCTTCCAACACTTCCCTGTGCAGCCGATGATCTTAACATTCTTGAGATTGGAAAACACAATGTTCGAAATCCAACTCTGCAAATTGATATTGTCTCTATCTCCTTTGTCAAAATAGCTTAGCTCAAGTTCGCAGTGGTAATCAGTCCATTAGAACAAAGAATATAATCAGGACCGAATGCAGATCTATAGCCTAGTAGGAATATTTCACATAAGATAAATTAAAATGATTTCATAGTAGTAATGTCTGATAAAGGAACAATTCTCGAAACCCATGAATCTAGAACAGTTCTCAGCAAATAATTATAATAGCTAATATCTACGAGAAATACTCAAGCACTACATAACCAAAGCTAGAAGAGGTTCCGTTAGTCACCAATCCTATTCCTTTCTCGAGCACGTTTACCAGATAAAAAGCAACTATACTGATAATTTATAGAAAATTAATTTATAACAAATTCTTAATGATAATGATAATTAATGATTTATTTGCATTCTCCTTAAAAATACTTCCATTCTTTTCTTTCCTTTTTTTTGGAGGGTGGGGGTGGGTGGGGGGAGGGTTGGAGTGTTAAAAAGTTAAACAACAACAACGGTCCAGTATAATCCCACACATGTTAAAAAGTTATAATGGATATAAAAGAAAGAGCATAAACTGAGAGAAATACCGACCACAACTCCCAAATGTATGTTCAGTGTCTCCGAAAGAGGTGAGGTCCGCAAAAGGCTAGCTACTCCATACAAGTTATGGTTTGTCACATTCATCTCTAGCGTTAGACATTTGCATCTCAATTCTGGAAGCGGCACTCCTTCGAGTTGCAACATGAACACGACCTGGTGAAATAATCCCAATGAAATTAGTAAAGGATAGAGAAAACAACATCAAATAGTAGATAGGAAGATCATAAAAGGCCACTAAAGAAATAACAATGTACGAAATGCTAGTTCCTAAAATAATCTATTGTCAGTAACGAAATATCCAACTTCATAGAGGAGATAGGAAGATAATAAAAGGCCACAAAAGACGAAGACAAGATCATTCTACAAGCATAAAAGCCTTATTATTATTCACCAAAAAAACTTTTTTCACTGAGATTCTCAAGTATACAAAAATCATAATTGTATTAGATTCTAAAGTCTCATATTTCTCAAGCTTACACCTTGCAATTCATTGCTAAATCAAATAGAGAATAAGGTCTTACGACAAAAATACAAACCTCTGCTAACCAACTTCCAATGCTTAGCTCAGTCACACGACTCAACTTTTGAAGATAGTCCAGAACAAGGTTTCCGGATACTTGATGATAATCAAGACAACTGTCTTCCTCAACATCATCTTCATCCTGGAATTCAGTGATACATGTAATTTCAAAAGTGAGGCTGGCGGTAACCAAAGAGGAGACATTTACTAGCCTACACTGGAGATGTCCAAGATCACCTGAAATCTCCAAATGTTGAATGTGTGGGGCAATAATCTCCAAAGACTCCTCATTTCCGTGATTATGTGGCCTCATATGGCCTGCTAACGTTAGTCTCTTTAAATTTGGAGAAGTGATTTCAACGCGACGAAAACCCCCAAAGAATAGTTTCAATTCCAAAGTTTCCAAAGCAGGACAACCTGACAATAAGTTCACAATACCGTCATCGTCTATCCCTATCTGTTCCAGCTTTAGGCTCTTCAGAGAGTTCCAAGCTATGACCAGTCCTTTATCAAACACCCAATGGCTCAACTCCAATGTTCTCAACGACGAACAAGGGTAGATAGATAGAGGCAACACGTAAGTGAAATCACAATCAAGTGAAGACAAAACAACATTTTCCACATTTCTTTCCTCAGCAAAAGTAATCCATCGGTTGATTTCCAACTCACAGTTCCATCGAATTGTATAATCTAAAACAAGATGGAATTTTTTGATTTTGGAACAAGTGGAGTGCGTTAAAACGTGATCCACAAAGGATATGAATTTTTGTGCTCTCTTGCGGCCTCCCTCACTCTTAACAAAAAGGAAATTATAAATTGAATGCCAGAGATAACGCCACCTTTTAGAGAGAAGACATGATTTGACGGCATCTTTGGTGGGTAAAAGAGAGAGAATTTGTACCAAGAGTGCGTCCGGCAACTGACTGATATAGTCGTCTAGGGTTTCTTTAGCTCCAGTGACTACATTCTTCTGTTTCTTCGACATTAAATATCATAAATTACTACTGCTAAAGCAGGTATTTTAGCGAAGTTATGATTTCTCCAGAGAGGAAAGGTTTTATGGAATTTCCTCAAAGTTGGGCCTCGTCGTTCTTTTCTTTCGGTTTCTCTGTTTTTATCCACTTTTCCCTTCCGACTTCAGCCTTTCTTCACGTACAAAGAATCTTCATTCAGATGTCATTTCTTTTTTGGTACTATTAAGTAAAGAACAAGATTTTTAAATTTCTTTAGTACGAGAACGTATTAGGAATAATAACATTTTATCCCTCGAGTGAACTATTTTCTTGGAAAAAAGGCCAAATATACCTTTCTATTTTGGTATGTTATTCGTATATACCCTCTCTTATATTATCCGGACATATCTACCTTTTAAAAATATCTCCATCCACCAAATTAATAAAATGATCATTTAAGAAAATTCGTTAACCCATAATCCATTAAACTCATCATATAAAAATACGGAACCTAAATTTCTGCTTGACACATTTTATTCATTTAGAGAGAGATCGAGAATAATGGTGGCAATAAGATTAGTAAGAACTTGTATTTTTCGTTCTTAGTTGTTCATGATGGCGTTAGGATGTCATGTTATTTTTTTTATCTAATATAATGCATTACTTGATAGTTGGTTTGTATGTCGGTAACAACTAATAGACTTTTTATTGATATTTGTGTTTGGTTGATGCATGAAGTTAGTATACTTAGGTTGTTAAGTTACTTTACAACTTATTGGTGTATTTTCTTTCATTCTTGATGATTTTCTTAGACTCTATAGCTTGATATATCAAATTGAATCTCCTCCAATTATTTTTTAAATTTTTGTTCCTTATACCAATTATTTTTTAAATTTTTGTTCCTTATATGTTGATCAGTTGTTACTAAGAATTATGTGTATTCCATCCCATAGCTTGAAATATAACTTTGATTCTTAAGGCGTGATTTGGCGATAATTACTCGAGCAGCTCGAATGGTTAAAGTAGAATAAGAAAGTATGGCTCATTGTTGGAAGAAGAAATACCTTGGTAGCTGCCTTAAGAATTCATAACTATCAACCTAATTAATAAGATGCTATAAATATTTAAGTCGTGGTGGGAAAAAAATTATGATGAATACTCGGCACCATTCGACATGGTGGAAAAAACAAAGAAAAAAGTTTGAAAAGGTAGAATATAATTAACATACTATAAAGATATTAAAAGAATCATGACTCAATATATAAATGAATATATGATTATCTATGTTTTATGTCTTTCACTTCTTAAGTTCAACAAATGACTACGAAGCAGATAACTAATTTGTAATGAAAAAGTGCACTAAATAAAAGGGGTTTAACGGGTTATTAATGGAATTTTTTTAAAAAAAGGTAATTTTTTAATTCGGTGGCTTTAGTAGGTGGAGGATATTATCAATTTTTTGGCTAATGGTAAAGGTAGATGTGACCCGATAGTATAAGGAGGATAGATATGAACAGTATACTAAAGTAGAGGAGTATATTTTGTCCATTTTTCCTATATTTTTTTGGTCCCTCCAAAAAGAATGATCAATTTCTTTATTTGGAACAATTTATCTTTATGCAATAATTTATAGCAAGACAACATATGTGCCCCATTTTACACCACGTGAAATTTAAAAGTCTTCTATCTTTGCTAAAATTTCGTGCATAATCAAACATGTTCGAATAAATTAAAACGGATGAAGTATGTATTAGGTTCGATATTATTAATCTTTTATTTAGCAGTGTTTGTATTAGTTATACACCTATTCGTTACTAGTTTTATATATAGCAAATCATGAAATTAGCAGTACAACGGATTCATGGAGCATGTATAAATATAGAAATGCTCTTTTAAACCCTTTTTCAAATACAATGCTAAAGAACGTGGAAAGGGTATTTTTATAAACAAAATAATTTTAAAAAAATTATGCAATACATATTATTTTTAATACACCAAACTAAAACGTCGATAAAAAATAATCCTAGGACTATTCTTGTACACCCTGTCAAACGACCCCTTATTACACTTGTATCCTCGCAAATTCACAATATAAATATTGCGGAATGCCGGAATTTGTTATTTAATAAGTTACTAGAAATTTTCCAATTCTAGAAGACATTAGATTCACTATCTGTATGTTGGCATAGTATTTAAACTATTGTTCAAGCTAATCATTGTACAACAAGAAGAGAATAAGAAGAAATGTTACTAGATGTGAATTAGCAGTTCTAATAGCAATTGGTCAACTTTATGCCAAAAATGTATGATTACTTGGATAAGCTCAGTCAGCGGTTAACAAAGTCCAATAAAATATTTAAGAGAGAACCTTCATGTAAGCCAAGATACCAGAAAGTTTTTTTTTTTTTTTTACTCACTGGCAACATACTTAAAGAAATGAAGTAGTAACCTAAAATCAGCAGAAATATATTTTGATTGCAATATCGCCTGAAACTTTTGCAATGTTCGCTAACTCTTTATATCCAGTTCAACCAAACCCAGAACGGTAGTTCCATTAAAACAAAGTGAAAAATAAACTATTCATTTCACTAACCCCTTGTAAGCTAAACAGAAATCTGTCTTGAAATTCAGTCGACTCATACAGATAGATCTAATCAGACGATCTTAACTTCAAGCACAAAAGTTCAACACTAAGGGGTCGCTTGGTATGAGGTATAAGAAGGTATAATGATTATAAAAATTTAATATCACCTTAATACTCTGTTTGATTAGCAAACCAGGTATAAGTTATCCCGGTGTTAATTTTAATACTGGCTTATAGAAGGTGGGGTAATTTGCACCGGTATAATTTATACCTTCTTCTTAGAAATTATGCTTGTTATTCTTAATACAACATACCAATCAATGAATAAACAACAATCCCAGTATAACTAATACCAGTATAAATCGTATTCCAGCCAAACGACCCCTAAGTGTCAATCACTAGTGCTAAAAATTATTTAAGGTAAACAATGTCGACCTCCTTCTTCCTAGAAAAAAGCCAAATAGGGAACAAAGCAAGCTAGCAAAACACAACATTTCATGCGGCTAATTCTCATAAAAAATGTGACTTGTAAATCTGCTCATCTTAATAGATCTAGGAAGACGGGTTGCAAGAAAATCTCAATGCACATGTACAAAATCTATGCAACAAAGAAATGATTTATGATAAACCAAGAAACCATAACATTAGGTATGCCACAAGGGTGAGTGCAATAGAAAAAAGTAATTAGTTACAAACTTACATAGATAAGTTTAAGAATCGTGATTGCATGAGCAGCTTGTCAAAAACTCAATATAAGCGACATTTCTCATATCCTGACACAGGAAACTGCTTGCAATCAAGTCGTGGAAAGCTCACTCCCGGAAGATAATCACGGAATTGGTGGAGGATCTTGGACAACCTAACAATTTCTCAGTCAATTCGAACAAATATCGGGATACACAGTTCAGCGAACATGTCTGGCACCTTCTTTTCTTTGATATGATAATGAACTTCTCCAAAACCGATGCATTCGTTAACAGAAATTCTGAAAGCTTTTTGACATAGCGCGATTTGAAATGATCCTTCAAACAGATCCCGCTGGAGTAAACAATCTTAACATTCTTGAGGTTAGGAAACACAAAGCTTGAAATCAAACTCAGCAAATCAATTTCATTTCCTTTGGCCAAATCTCTTAACTCAAAGTGGCATCGGGAATACTCAAACTGGAGACAGAGAATATAATCAGGACTAAATGAAGGCGAGCCCAATAGAAATTGCACAAACATGATAAAATATGAATTCGCAATAGAAGTATCTGGTACAGAAAAGTTTCAGAACCGACAAATAATGGTACTTGTAAAATGATTATGATGGCTGTTCGTATCTTAAAGATTCACGGCGTAGATAAACCAAGCGAAGAGTGATGGCACCAAATCCTTTTTCGTTTCAGAGCTCATTTGCCACAAAGAAAGAAACATCACCAACCAGATTAATGTGAAGCTTTACGGTGACATAAGCAAAACCTAGTACTGAAATTCAAAGATATTTATGCATGTCTCCCATAACTTCCCAGAAGAAGGGGGGGGGGGGGGGGTAACCAACTTCATAAAATGAACAGCTGTAGAAAGAAGAGAGAAAGTTCCAGGAAGTGACAACTTACACGCGTAGCTTTTACGTCTATGACAAGTGTCTCCACATGAGGTAATGCTCGCAAAAGGCCAGCTACTCCATACAAATTAAACTTATCTATATGCAACTCTAGTGTTAGATATTTGCATTTCAATTCAGGAATCTGCACTCCTTCGTACTGCAACATGCACAGGACCTGGTGCAATAATCCCAATGAAACTAGTAAATAATGGAGAAATCAATAACAACAAAAAGAAGTTACTCTACATCAGAGAGATAAGAGCTGTATCAAATCTAATCATATATACACTTTAAGCTACATCAAGGACTTTTAAGTTAAAAACAAACCTTTGTGAACCATGTTCCTATTGTTAGCTCAGTTGCACAACTGAACTTCTGAAGATAATCTTGGACGAGGGTCCTAAAAACTTGATGATACTCACGACAATTGTCTTCCGCATCACCAAATTCTTCACCATGAACATCCCGAAAGTCTTTGATACACCTAATGTTAAACGTAAGCTTAGCATTAACCACGGAAGACACATCTATAAGTCTACACTTGAGATCATCAAGATCTCCTGAAATTTCCAAATGTTGAAGATACGGGGCAAAAATTTCCAAGGTACGATCAACTGCATCATCAGACGACCAATAATCTTGTAGCTTCAGTCTCTTTAATTTTGAAGACCTAATTTCCAGACGTCGAAGAACCTCAAAAATATCTAATTCCAAAGTTTCTAATGCAGGACACCCTGACAGTATGTTCAGCAAATCTTTATCGAATAACACAAAAGCGTCGAACCTTAAGCTCTTTACAGACTTCCACGCTATGACAACGTCAGCATCAAAGCAACAAAACCTCAAATCTAAAGTTATCAATGATGAGCAGGTGCAGAAATATTCTGGCAATTTGCAAGCGCTAGTTCCAGAATTTGACCGGACTACAACATTTTCCAGTTTTCTTTCAACAGCAAAACTAAGCCATCGACAGATATGTGAATTGTAATTGTAACGAAACGGGCAAGTACAGTTAATTTCAAATCTTTTAATTTTGGAACAAACGGAATGAGCTAGTACATAGTCAACAAAGGATATGAAGTGTTTTGGTTTCCGGAAACTTCTACGAGTGAATTTAAAGTTATAAACTGAAGTCCAGAGATACTGCCACCTTTTGGAGAGAATACATGTTGTGAATGCATCTTTTGTCGGCAGAAGAGAGAGAATTTGAATTAGGAGAGACTCCGGCAACTCACTGAGTCGGTCTAGGGTTTCTTCAGCTCCATTGATTCTCACATTTCGTTTCTTCGAAGATGGAGGGTTTATCAAATTCCTACTGCTCCTT
>JASVEL010009896.1:0-79398 GCA_032618575.1 Nicotiana noctiflora
AGGACTGGCCTCAAGTCCGGACGACGAGCCTCAATCTCCTCCTGCTCAGGGTCTACAACTACCCCTTTTCCAGTAAGCAATCGGCGCCTTTTGCGCTCGGCCGGCTCATCCTGTGCAGGGGACCCCTCCTCAACAGAAGGGGGCGGGAGCCCTATAGCCGCCCCAGAAGCCGGAACAGAGGATGGCTCGGGAGCAGAACTGGACGGACCAGGAGCGGAACCAGAGGGACCAGGAACGGCCGACAGCAGGGACTCCCTAACTGCCCGCTCATAATCCGGGTCGGCGGCCTCAGTCGCTTCGCCATCCGACGCGGCGTTGTCCGTCAGATCCTCCCCGGCCTCATCAACCTCAGGAAGGCCCTGCCTAACGGAGAACCCAAGCTCAGTCTCTGAAGAAGCAGGATTAGCGGCTCGGCGTCTCCGCCTCCGTGCTACGTTCCGAGCTGCAACAAAGAAGAGTAAACTTATGTTAGCTACGGCCAAGACCAAAGAAAATAAAAAATATATATATAATAAAAACAAAAATTATGGCAAGCAAGAGCCATACCCCCGCGGTCGTACTTCTCGCCAAACGCCGCCCACGTCCGACATTCCTCGGCAAAGGGGATCAACTTGTTCACCCACGCCCTGATGCCGGGAACTTGATTGGGCGTACGCCCCATCACTACAAAAAAAGCCGAGAAAAATTATTAACGTCTCAGAGGCAATGTGACGGTGACGCCACAAACTAAAACATGAAAGGGACGGATAGATACTTACAGTTGGGGTTCCATATCTCCGGAAAGCCGGCCGCATCCGCCACTAAATCGGAGGTACATACATAAAAATACTTCGTCCAAAACTGACGATTAGGCTTATCGTCCGCCTCTACAAGCAAGCCCTTCGACCCCCGATTTTTCAGCTGCAGCATCTTGCCCCGCATATAGTGGGGACTAAACAATTGCAGCAAGTGATGGACGAAGACGTCCACCTCAGCCCTGGCCGCATATGTTGTCAAGATCCGGAAGATCTTCCATGTGTACGGGGTCAACTAGGCCGGGTAGATGTTGAAGAAGCGGCATAGCGCCTCCGCCAGAGGATATATGGGGAGCTCGCACCCCATGATAAACGGATACTCATGAATGGCACAAAATCCTGGCTGGTGAACATATACCATATCGTCTCCGGCCACCCTCATCTCCACCGCCTCCGGTATGTGGCAGTCCGCCCGGAGGTTGTTCAGTTGCCTCTTTGTGATAACGGACCTCTCCCACGTATCGGCTTCTGCCGCGTGAGTGACGTCTTTTCGCGTATACAAATCCCGGGGAAGAAGGTTGCTCTCCGTCAGAGGAACGAGTTCCTTCTTCTCTTTCTTGCCTTTATCCCCGGACCGCCGGGGTGCCCCAAAGACAATCTCCGCTCGCTCCGGCTCTCTACGACGGCTACGCTTGGCCATTTTTCGGTTAAAGTCACTAACTAGGAGTTGGGAAGGGAACACAAGTTGCCGTGAAAAGATAAACTAAGAAGAAAGATACGAATGATTTCCGGTGAACTAAAAGAAAGAAGGATATTGAAACTGCCTCCTATTTATAACAAAATCATTGCACGAAATTCGAAGAGTTTTGTACCGAAAACGGGGCAGGAAACTGAGACGTCAAATCGCCCATTATGACTACGGCTCGAAAACCGCAGCAATAATGACGCACGCCGCCTGCAGGCGACGGTTCAAAGGAACGTGCCACGTATGCTCACCCGCATAGTACCCAACGTGGGTTGAATCTATCCGCCCATCGAAGAGACGCCCAGGGCATATCTCCAATAGGCAGAGGGACTATCTGTATGGGGGTAAATCAAACAAGTGGTACGACATGGCCACGTGTACCCATGGCCGGCCCCGATGGAATAAATAAGGAGGCCGCCCCCGTTTTAAGGACGGCAGCATCCATGGACGTCCTCATTAACGGCCGCATGACAAGAAGGACGCGGCCCCATCTATGAGACATCAAGCTGGCGGATCCATTAAAGAGGGCGTCCCCAGTCCCCCGGCCTATATTTTGATTACGCTTATAATATCAGGGTGTCAATGTAACAAGTTGGGCGAGAGGACCCTCTCATTATATAAGGGAGGGCCTCCCCCATTTGTAAAGGATCTGATTTTCGAATAATAAGATATATATACCTCTCTCTCTCTATTACTGCTATCACTACTGCTCATTTATTCTATCTTCTACATTTTGTTCTTACCATCTCCCTTGAGTAATTACTTTATTCACATCGTTTCGACGATCGATCTTCGATTTATATTATCATTGATTCCGATTATCCCATTATTTACATTGATTGATTAGTTCTAAGATACATAACATCTTTTGAGCAAACACTATGATTGAGTTACTTGCTATGATAATTAGTTTGTGTCTATTATTGAGTTATTTGCTATGATAATTAGTTTGTCTATGATTGAGTTACTTGCTGTGATAATTAGTTTGTTGGTCTATAATAGGTGTGTGAGTAAACTAATATGATGTGAAGTGCTTGAGAATTGATTACTATAACTGACTCGTATATGACTTTGTACAATCCAAAAGGGGTCTAAAATGCCCTTCTACATTTCAAATTAAGATTACATGTCTTCTGTTAGTGGATAAGGGCATTTTTAAGCCTAGACGGTAAGGGCAGATAAAAGCCTAACTTTTAACGGGATTTGATGTACTATTTAATATAGTAGAGGGATATTTTAGGCCATTTTCCGTTGTAGTGACGATTTTTAGGTTTCTCTGACACCATATCTACTCCTTTTGGGGATATAAATTGTATTCAAACTTTACCAAAATTACCAAAACATATATACAAGCAATTATGTAATAAATGATAAAAATAGGGGCTAAAATGAAACTTCAAAAAGTTATACAAGGAATGTGCTGATCATTAATGAGCTAAGCAAGGATAAATTTGTTAAGGCACAGAAAAGTTTCGACATAAATTTACTTGAAACTTAAAAGAAAAAAAAAAAACTTTTGAAGATGAAATGAAAAAATAATTTTTAAAAGTTAAAATTATATTTAGGCATTAGTTTGGAATTTTATGAATAGATTACTTCAAAAACTTGAAAACCCACTAGTCTAAACCATATTTTGAAACTTGAAATATTCATCTTCAAAAACTGCCCAAAAGATGGTCACTTTTTATAACCAAACAATGTTATCTTTAAGTAGGAAAAGATTTAATCCAAACGGAAGCGAAGATTCTTCAGTCCAAATACTATTACAAGTGAAGGAAATTGGAGCCGAAAAATCGGAAGAGGAAAAATTTTCAGACTAAAACACTGTCAGCTTACCGCCAACATAACATTACAAAACAATGCTGTATGTCTACCGTAAAACAATCCTCTTCGCATTCCAAACTTTTGAAAAAGAACCCTAGGGATCCAGACCACACACCAAGCAAACACCGGAAAATAAGTTTTTTAAAAACCACTTAGAGACATTTTCCATGGAAAATATTTCTCCTCATAGCACATACACTGTTAGCTAACACTGTAAGATAGTTATTTAATTAGTCGCAATAAACTTACTTTGATCCAGTAAAAGGACTGGTAAATCCTCCTATGATATTGGCTAAACAAATCTATTTTGTATATAGAATCAGAGCGTAAAGTATAATTTCATGATTTCCTCAATAGCATGAACTCTTCTCCATTTAAACTAGACAATGACATGAACAAAAGGTGGAAGGGTAAACATCATTAGCTAATAATGGTAGGGATATATCTTGTACTAGGAGAATTGAAAAAAAACATTTCACGGTACTATTCGTTACTTGCGAGCTTCCACTTTCTTCTGTTCCTTGGCTGCACAGAAACAAGTGCAAGCATTAACCCCTAGAGGAGAACAAAGAGAATCTTAGACGACCAATGTATGAATTTAAGAAAGTACCAGCTTTCTCCTCCTCTCGCTTTTTTGCAGCTTCTGCTCTTTGTTGTCGTATGAGAGCCAAGCGGTCTGCAAATTATGGAACAAAATTAGGAGTATAACTTTATGAACAACAGTTGAAGGAGTACCAGTTCAAATTGGTGTTTCAGTCCACGGAACATCATTTCACAGTTCATCACCCCAAAATTGTACAATGAAACAGCATAAAAGCAACATATTTTACATTAATAAGCTCAACCAGATAAGTGATCCATTTCAGATAGTCCCTCCCATGACTATATATTTACAAAATGTCATCACAGATTCAAGTATGAAGTAGCATGGCACTTGAATATCAAAATTATTCCAACATTTACTAGCGATGAGAAACACCTCAATCCGTCAACCCAACACCTCAACAAGCAGTGAGAAAAGAGAACCAACCACGAGACAGGACAATTTTAAGCAAAACAAATGTAGTACACTGCTAGAGTGTAGCTCAGTGGTATTACCTAAATCTTTCCTAGCTTGCTCTGTTTTTCCTTGTTCCTGCAGCCTCATGTACCTTTCATGAGCTTGCTGTTTCTCTATCTCTTCCCTATGAGCAAGAACCATGTAAATAAAGAACACGTAAATTAACAATGTCATAGAAGTTAAAAGAATCAGAAGCCAACTGGACCATATGTCACCAGATATACTACTGCTTTGCATGAATCTTTAACAGAACTAATACACAAGACTTAAGATATCTCATCCGACTTTTAGCTTGACTCTGAACATCCGAAAGAGCACAAAAGATACAAGCAATATAATTATCAAAATATAACAATAATAGAAAGCTAAAATTGTTCCAACTGTATACAGTATTCAAGTTCAGTAGCATTCACCGGGCCCAACAGTTAGACAAGTAGCTGGAATATGGAACAGAACAAAAGTATTTCCCCACACAAAGAAATAGTTGGATACATGCAACAATGGCCTAGGAATATGGTCTTGTCACAGAGAATAATAACTTAATTCAGTTTACGTTCAGTCCCTTAAGGTGTCGAGGAGATTTGGCAGCATGATCTTCCTATATGCTGACAGAATTCTAGCTAAAGGAGTAACTTTGGAAGAGATATTCCCTGGACATTCACTCTTATGAAGGTTGACAGTATGTAAGAGGAAAAATCCCTATCATCTTTGATTAAACAAGTACCAGCATCACACCACCCTATCTTCAAATCCCTTCCCACCCCACTCTTTTCTCATTAAAGAGGGAGCAGACAGTTAAAAAAATTGTTGGTGACCAAGAAATCACTGAGGGCCAATGGCGCGTGGTTTGAGACTCGGGTGGATGCAGGGCAGTAGAAAACTCATAACAGGAAACAAAACAATATAGAGTGGTCGTTGAAACACAAGAACAGAAAAGGGAGGGGAGGATTCATGCCAAGCATATAGCAGTCACACATGGAATCCCAGTCCGCGACTTTGTAGGGATCATATTGTAAAGAAACACAAACAAAAGCTGCATTATACCTTTCACGTCGCGAAAGCTCAGTTGTTTTCTCAATCTGCATAAGAAAAGGCCATCATTCAAATTAACATCCAAAAAGAAATATTTATTGAACAAAGGCAAGTGCACCCTGCCGATCTTACATCAACATTTTTAGCTTTCACGTTCTTTGGCTTGACCAAATTGGGGTTCTCAATCTCAATGATACCCTGAGTACCTTTCTTCTTCTGTTTACAACAACAAAAAGAACATAAAATCAAATCAATACATTTCAAAGCCACACAAAGCACAAAGGATTCGTCTTTGATAGTGAGAATGCAAATAGCCGACCTCAACTAACTTGGAATTGAGGTATAGTAGCTGTTATAAATCAATTTACTCTTCTTTTTTTGTAAGTAAGCAATGAATCATAGATAACTGACCTCTCCATCAGAATCTTCTTCAGATTCCTCCTCAGACTCCTCAGATCTCTCTTCTTCCTCAATTTCAGCCTCTTCCTGAAAAGATTACATAAAACACATGGATTAGAAGTTAAGCACAAAAACAATAATCATAAAAGACATTAGATGTCATCAGAAACCAGATAGTTCTTTGGATTCAATCCACCAATCAAGTTAAAAGCACAAAACGATAATTTTGATTTACTGAGAAAAAGTAACATCTTAGAACACAAGTACGTCAAAAAAGTGAGCATAAAAAACAAAATGGGCTTAAAAGGGTATTTCTGCGAGTGATTTAAGCTAATAGTAAGCAACAAAAAGAAAACAGTGTTTACAAGATAATCATAACCTATTTGCCCACTCACCAAAAAGGTGGCTGACTGAAACCATTTCTATTGCATCAAGAGAACAGGTTCATACACCACATATCGTATTCTCTAATTGTAGGAAGACTCTTCTCTTTGCAAAATAAAAAGGTCATAGAAATAACTATCATTTCACAAGGTTATGTTTTCAGAAATAAGTCATGAAACTATGATCGTCATTCGACAAAGCAATTCATACAAAAAAAAATCCAGAATATGTTGTGGCTGACCCAACAGTGATACCCCTCCTAATTGAACAAGTATGCATAGGCTAACGTATAAGAAACAGAAGATATATGTATTAGGAGCTTATAAAAACTAAAGGTTTAGACATTCACCTGTCTAAACGTGCGAGGACGTCGAGCGGAAGTACCAGCAACTGCAAAAACAAAGCAAATATAAGAACAAACTTAGCCAACCATGTCCAGTTCGTTCAGACTTGAGGGAGGGGAAATACAACATAGCACCATGACTATCAGGCACCAGAACAAGGAGGATAAGGGTGGCAAAATTAGAGTGAGTTCATCCTGCATGAATGAATTCACCCAGGTTCTTTTTTTTTTTTACCACAACTGCTATGATAGGATGTCCCACCTTGTGGGATTATACTGGATAGTTGTTGTTGTTGGTGTTGCTATGATAGGATGAAAAGGAGAGGTAGTGATGTGTTGCAAATCAGAACTCCTCTAGTTTGTGTTATACATAATGTGTAATGCCTAAAGGGAATCCTTACTCCACCACTTGAGTGCATAAACACTTCAATCTGATATTTCAAGATACTATAGCTATATTGCACCCCAGACCCTACTTTGTGGGAACATACTGGGTAGTTGTTGTTGTTGTTGTATAGCTATATTGCACCAGGCATGAAGTGAAACAGAGTTTCAACTTATTAATATATTTTATACAGCGGACAACCTGAACTATTTAAGCTTTTCTCGTGAACTAGTTTTCTCTTTCCAACTTTCACTCTTTATATAGAAATCAGAGAACATCAAAGTAAACCACTGATAGCATACTCACGGAAGGTGCACTGAATTCACCTAAATAAGAGTATACACTTAATTCGGAATTGACGCATAGTCAAATCGGCTAATGTTATAACTAACTGAACATCGAGGATAAACAATCCTTCTCATAAGTAAAATTTCGTATCTAACTCAAGAGTTTCAACATCTTTTATTAAAAAGAAAAAAGAATTAGATATTCCAGTTACTAATTGTAAAAGAAGAGTAAAATCAAGCTAGCTTCACCTAACATATTACAATTCTCCTAACAAATCTAACATTAAAAAATTAACGGAACAGTAATCACAACAGGTATACCTCCACTCTCTAATTGACATTTATAACAAAATTAAAACAGCTCGAATTCCACACATACACACACAAAGACAGACAAAAGGTATAGATCTCAAAAGTTATGTATAAGGAAGGTAAAGGGCACATACTCATCTCCTCGGGAGTGGAGAACTGGCGACGACCAGTAGGCTTTCCTTTGAACTTTCCTCTTCCCATTGTTTTCGCCTGAAAGTTTACTCACTGGAGAAGAAGGAAGCCGAACTGAAGATTGAAAATCGAAGGGTTTGCTACTCTTCGGACTTCCTTCTTTCTCTACGCAAAAATGTTTTTTAAAAAGAAAAGAAATAAGTGGAGAAAAAACCCTAATTTGTGTGGGGAATCTTATGGTGCGACTAGTGGAACATTTGAAAGTGAGTGGGAATCGAACATTAATAGCGTTTCTTTGCGATTTATGGGTACCTCAGAATTAGCAATACTTTTACAATTTTAGACCCGGAATAATTCACGCATTTATATTTGATCCTCCACCTTCCAAATATTAAATTAAATGTTATAAATAGAATTCTATTTACGGTGAATGTCTATATTTGGAGAGAATCTAGTGTTTATTACTTGGTGTCTAAGTCACCATTTCCCTATAAATACATGGTTCTATTCTATTATAATCAATCCCAAATTTCAATAAGAATTCTCTCTCCCTACTTTTCTCTGCAATATTGTTCTTCTTCTTTTATTATTTCATAACACGTTATCAACACGAATCTCTAATCAATTGAGAAGAAGCTTTGGGATTAAGCATAATGATTGTCAATTATTTCATGAACTTCCTTGATGATTAAAATTTTGGATTTAAGGTAAGTATTTTACTTTTCTCTTTCAAATTCTTGAAATTCTATAATTTGATTTTATATACAGGCAAAGACAACAAAGTTTGATTATAACTCTAATGAAGTTTTTAAGAACTTACACCCACATGAAGTGGTAAAAACTTTATGTCTTGCCATGATTAAATTCATGTATAATTGTGGGCAAAGAATTAAAACCTCGTCCCATTGAATTTGCTTCATTCTCATTTCCTTTAGATAATATAATAGCAGTATGTAATAAGTCTGAAAGAAGACAAAATTATTACCATGAATAATCAATGGATATGGACGTGGCAATAGACGAAATTATATCAGCATCATTGTGGCAATGAGAACAATAAGTACTATTCTCAAAATAATCCCACACTTTGTGAAAATATTTGTCATCGATTTGACATGAGATTTTATAAAGCACATACAGATGACCATGGTTCATTCATGACGTGAATGAGAAAACATCTGATTTATGAATATATATTCATTTTTGGAAGAATATAAATGTGCTAGTCGTAATGATTACACCACACTCACCTCTAAAAGGGGGTTTGAGATGATATAAGAAAATAATATCATTATTATGGCATGAATGATCATTGATCACGTACCTATTGTACGTCACAATATTTTGGCAATGTGGTTATTAAAGGACAACAATAATGCAAGAAACATATCTTTCATTTAATTTTGGCCATGACCATAATGGTATAAGTTTCTCTTTAAAAGAGATATTCACCATATAGGTGTTGATGATTATGTGGTACTACCAATTAATTGAGAGCACTAGAAGAGTCAATTACCACTATTTTGCATAAACACAATTGATTACCAACAAGGTATTGTGTTGCAGTAAGTCTCAAAGAAACATATTCAGTTTCCAAAGTATTCGCGAAAGCGGTTGATTATATTGAGACTATAAATAAAGGAAATATTTAATACTTTCTATTATTACAACATGTAGCGGGATAGTATATATGTAAAAAGCTACCCGCTTTATCTCCAATTTGTACTACATAAACAAAAAAATACCACAATTAAGTGGATATTTTATTGATATAAAACCAATACCATAATAAACTTGGAGTTTATTCATAATTGCACACATCATGGTGTAAATCTGAAATTTATCAATATTGATAATTTATTTAGTTGGCATAACTGATTTACCCATATCAATTTAAGTATGATGTGCAAAAATAAAGAGAATTCACATGGGTAAATATTAAAGAACTATAAAGTTCTTTACAAATTCTTTTATGTGTCTGTTCTCATTAATTAATATACCAACTAAAAGTGGGATTGAATCCCATGAATGCTGGAAATATCAAAGGTGAATATGGGCTCATTCACCCGCCATGTAAACCACATAAGATGCATCTATGAGATGGTTACATGTGCAATTATTATTAACCCGCAACCTGGCCGGTGTGTGCGAGGTAACTTGCTCAATAATTTAATTTAGAGCATATTCCAGATTTCTATTCAAGAAGTTCTTCTTGATAAGTTGGTTTACATCACATCTGGTTTAGCAAAATGATTTATTGACTGCATCCACTTAATAGCTAAATTATTGCTTATGAGAACAAAGTTTATATATATCAGTTTGATATACGTTATATACGAAAGTATATTATTTTCTCCCCTCATAAGTGGTTCAGGGTCAGGAACCAAATAATTCCATCTTATAAAAGCTAACAAAAGAAAAAAATTTAATGCACTCACGTTAGCTAACGTACACTTGCTCGGCTTCCATGGGAAAAGGGCGAGGTCGTGGACGAGGAAGATCCAAAAAAGCACCCATAATCGTGTTCGAAAGCTCAGTTAGTACTAGAACACATGCAACAAAATTGTGTCAACCATAGGAACAAGATATGTCGTCGTCGAAAATGCAGAAGGTGATGATGAAATCAAGGGGAAGTGAATCTACATCGAAGACTACTTGGGTAAGTAAGTTGGGTAAGTAAGCAATTGAATTTAAGTGCTCCTCTATCAATTACTCAAAATAAACAGTCAAATAAGGAGAAATCCTCGGAGAAAATCAATGGAACAGTAATTGCACCTAACCTTAACTTGGAGATTAGGACTGGGGGTAACAGAAACAAACAGAAAATACATGAACAGAAAGTGATTAGTGCAATTGAACCAATTGAACCTAACATAGATGCGATTGAGAGTGAAAATACCTAGGTGCCTATCACTGAAATAGACAAAGCCACCACAATAGGGCCCAAGACTTGGGCAAGTATGTTTCAACAAAACAGAGCAGCAACACATGGGATGACACACAACTATATTCCACCACAATAGTCAATGGTAAAACAGTGATGCATTTGGAACTACAGGTTGTATCAGAAGAGGAAGAGAAATGGCGATGTGCTATGATTGCATATATAATAGGAGAAAATTCTAGATACAATGCAATAAAAAGATATATAGCTCAACACTGGATGGACATTGCAGAACTAGATCTATTCCTACACGAGGAGAGATACTATGTTATTAAATTCGAATCGATGGATTATTTGCATAAAATTCTATATGGTCCCTATACCATCAGCAATAGATCGATCATCCTAAGACCTTGAACACCTGACTTTGATCTAAGCAAATAATTTCTTACAGAAATACCATTTTAGGTGATCTTACCTTAGCTTCCAATGAATTGCTGGGAGTGCATCTTTAAGTAAGATTGCTAGTGCAATTGGGAAACCATTATTTGTTGATGAGTAATGAAGCAAACAAGGATCTCATATGTGAGGATGCTGATTAAAATTAACGTAACCAAAGCCTTACCAACAGAAGTCACTGTGATGGATCCTAGAGAAAAGCAATTCCAACAGAAATTGGTAAGTGGAAACAAATTTAAATGTAAGGCCATTGGGAATAAAAGTGCCAATCAATAAGGACCTAGAATATAGTAAGAGAAGCAACCTAGAAGAAGAAGAGAAACAAAAAGGGTTACTTATGAATGGAGAATTAAAGGACCTACGGCAGTAGCAACAGAACCTAAGGCAGTAGCAACAGAACCTCAAAGAGATCAAATTGGAATATCCACTGTAATGTAGAAAAGCCAAAGTATCCCTCAAGTTGAGGCTCCAAAGATCTCCCAACTAAAAGAAGGTAGAGTATTAGAGAAACCTGATATGTAGAAAGATAAGGATAAGGAGGTGAGTAGTCCAGCACTGAACTTGATCAACTTTCCAATACTATCACCCTCTACAAGTAGGAATGACATGGTGGATTCAAGAAAGGGTCGTAGTGTAAGCTGATCGCGTCAAAGCCATACCTCTATTTGAGGTTATGAAACGGTCGATACAATAATAATACCCAACAAGGAGTCAAGGTCGATTTCCGATAGGAAGCTATGAATGGACTTAGGAGTATATACTTTAGTGAGTGATCTTGATTTATCTCAAATTGCACTTTCATAAAATTGGTTGTTTTGAAGCCTAAGTTAAACTAAGATTACCATCTAAGAATTAAAACTAAAAAACTATTTTTGTTATTTTTCAAATGATATAAATGGCCTAGGGCTATGACCTTCACATAGGTATTTGCCTAACGAGTTGTAAACTTTAAAGCTTATTTTATTGGTTGGGGTGTATGTAATGACTAGATTGGTTATTTTGAGCATTTGCACTTCCCTCGATGTTTTGAGGGCTCGAGCGAGTTTGTGTTGTGTTTTTGGACTTGGGTGCATGGTTGGTTTGGAGTCCTGAGGGCTCAGGTGAGTTTTAGATTGGTTTCAAAATGTTTCTTCATGATATTTGAGTGTTGGTATTGGTGTCATCGCATTTGCAGTGTTTTAGTTGCAAATGCAACTATCACAATTGCGAAGCAGTCTCGCGTTTGTGAAGCTGGGCTAATGGGCAAAGGACTGGCATTTGCGAAGAATTTTCCTCTTTTGCGAAGCCTGTTGAGTTTGCATTTGCGAACTCAGTATCGCATTTTCGATAAAGGCCTCGGCTGGGTTAGTTTGCTTTTGTGACCAATTGGTTGCTTTGCGAAGCACCTGTGTTCGCATTTACGACCTTTTTGGTCGCATTTGCGAAGGCGGTAGAGATTTCAAAACTTCTCTTTTGTGATGAGTTGTTCGCATTTGCGAATCCCATGTCGCAAATGTGACATATGCAACTTGCATATAGCTGAGAATTCCTAGACTTAGCTTTATTTTGTTATATTTTGAACCCTAACTTCAATGGAAGGCAATTTTCTGAAGGGATATTCATACCAAATTATTAGGTAAGTAACTCTAATTAATTCTCAACTACATTTCATAATTATACATAAGATTTAACATTAAATTCATAAGAAATCTAGGGGAAAATTTGGGGATTTTGTCAAAGGTTTGAAAAATATCCAGGATTTGAGAATCAAATAGGACTCAATTTTGAAAACAAAACACGTATTTTGCCTCATGAGGCTATGGGTGGTCAAGACTTACCCTTGGACTCGGGTTTTAACCATGCGAGTCTGGGGTTTTACTTTTGTTGACTTTTTCGAAATTGTATCAAAACCACATATTTATTAATTGAAATTGCTTTTTCTTGCATTGTGTGATGTATTTAAGTCGTCTTTTGCTCGACAGAAAAATCCTCACTCGGTCTCAGTGGGTACACCTATATCTGCACGCAAGGTGGAGAGAGTAATGTGAGTAATTCCATCCCAGATAGTAACAAACATAAATAAGGGTTGGGAGTAAGAAATAAGTACAACAGTTTAATCCAGACAATATCAACTCAATAAACCAATGAAAATAATCTTGCAACAACATATAAGTAAATGAATGATAATCAATTAAGAAATGCAATAAATAGTACGGTACTCTCTAGTACCCACTGCGGTGTGCAACCCGCTCCCTTTATTTTATCGTCAACGACGCTCACTAGGGGTGTGCAGACTCCAGAGGGGCACCTTACGGCCCAACCGCTATATCAACATAAGGCCTGAAAGTCTTCTCACATCATACATAAGGCCTGGAAGCCTCATCACATTACACTCGAGGCTTGAAAGCATCGTCACATCACACTCAAGGCCTGAAAGCCATCTCACATCACACTCGAGGCCTGGAAGCCTCATCGCATCACACTCAAGGCCTTGAAGCCTTCTCAGTCCAGGAAATATCATAAGCCCCTAAGACATCAATAAAATAATAGTGCTCATTCCAAACAAGAGTGATAATATCATTAAAGTCTCAAAATTCAATTAATGCGGCTGAGTTTGTAAAAAAATATTAAATACTAGGACTGAGTTTAATTATATGTAAAAATGGTAAGAAACCAGTAAGAGCAATCCCTGAAGGATTCAATCAGTTGGCACAAGGCCCAATTATGAAAATTAATCCATTTTTATAAGGATATCAACTAAGCTTTAATCAATTATGTAGTAATTTTATTAAGCGGCGCGGACCAAGCCACAATTTCCGATAGTGCTCTACCCCACACCCATAATCCGGCGTGCAAGTCACCTCGACATAGCATTAGTGCAAATTCGGGTTTTCAAACCCTCAACAGAACATTTACATCTATTACTAACCTCAAGCCGGCCAAAATCCTAGCTCGCTATGCCCTTGCCTCTCAAATTGAGCTCCTCGCGCATCGAATTTGACCAAAACCACAAAGAATGCGTCATATTATGCTATAGGATCAATACCCAATCGAAAATAATCGAAAAATATCAATAATCCCGAAATTGATAAAACCCGAGTCCCGGGCACACTTCTTGAAACTCATTATTTTTTTTACAGAAAAGTGTTCTTCATCTTCTCCCGATTCTGTACATATAAGGAACACCAAAATCGAAGTCTATTTGACCCCTCAACTTGACCCCTAAAGGTCTCATAATATCAGGCCCTAAAATCCTTTTTTTAATAATGTTTTTCATGAATTAAAGGCTGAGATTATGGTCTATAATCACCCATAAACGAGTTTTGATCATCAAATCACTTACTTCTGTGATACCCACTGATTTTCTCTCTTACAAATTGCCTCAGAAGCTTCTTCCCGTTCGAAAATTGGAATAAAAGTCGACGTGCTCATTATAGGTATACTTTTCACGCGTTTTAATACTCTCAACGGATTCTTTGTTAAATTCTAATGAATTTAGGATTTTGAATCACTCAAGTTGACCTTATAATGAAGGAGATATGTAGGTTTTAAGATTTGTAAATAGTGCAGGTTTTTAATACGCCGTCAGGGGCAATTTTGTCATTAACCTGAAAATCTGGGCAACCTTGTCAAATGGCCATAAAATCCTCATACGATGTCCAAATTTGATGATTCCTTTTGTTACTGGTCCGTAATTACGATACGGATCTAATGCTTCATTAAAAATAGTAATCGGAGCTCATTTGTTCAATATGATATTATTTATGCTTGAAGAAACGACGTCGAAGCATAAGAAAAACGAGCACAACGCAGCCCAAGCCTATCCGAAACTCGCCCGAGCTCTTCGAGACCGCATACGAACATGCTAACACGTCACATATGATCATTTAAACTTAGTTTCACTCTCAAAACACCAAAACTAACATCAAAACACTAAATTTACATCGGATTCAAGCCTAAGTTCTTCTAAAACTTCCGAAACACGCATTTGATAAAAAAACCCAACCAAATCACCTCCGAATAACCTGAAATTTTGCACTCACATCCCAAATCCCCTAACGAAGCTACTACAACTCTCGGAATTCCACCCCGACCCTCGGATCAAAATCTCACATATCAACGAGAATTTATCAAAATACTAACTTCGCCAATTCAAGCATAATTCTACACCGGACCTTCAAAATCACTTTCGATCACACTCCTAAGTACCAAATCATCCCTCGAAGCTAACCAAATCATCGGAATCCACATCTGAGCCCTCTAACTCATAGGTCAACACCCGGTTGACTTTTTCAAAACAAGCCTTCTTTAAAGAGATTAAGTGTCTCATTTCCTTGTGAAAATCAACCCAATTTAACTCGTTCAGACAAGATACTGATAATGAAGCATAACAAAGCGGGAACTGGAAAAAATGGAGCGGTTCTCATGAGATGACGAGTCGTGTCGTCACACAATGCAAACAACAAAACTGCCTCATCCATTACCAATTCTCTTAAGCAATTCTACAAAATATCCAGACAATCCATTAACTACACCAAGTCCAGAATAATTTTTTCTAAGAATTACAAGAATCCAGCTCATTCTAGTATCTCCCTATTACTAGGTATAAAGTCTTACAACTCATTTGGTAAATATCTAGGCTTTCCCATTATTGATAGCAACCCACAACATAAAGACTATCAATTTATTGTTGACAATATGAGATCAACACTTTCCAAATGGAAATGTGATAATTTAAATCTGGCTGGTTGGGAAACTCTAATTTTCTTAACTCTTTCTAGCGAACCACCTTATTACATGCAATATACAATGTTACTATTCTTAAGAAAATTGACCAAATTCAAAAGAATTTCCTTTGGGAAATAACTGATCAAAAAAAGAAGCTTTATCTTGCCAATTGGAATTTGGTTACTACTAAAAAAAAATCAAATTGGGGTTTAGGATTAAAAAAGGCTAAGACAAAGAATTTATCCTTATTAGCCAGACTGACATGGAGATTACCCAATAACATCACCAACCTATTGACTCATACTATACTCCATAGATATTCTCAAAAACCTAGTGAAAATGAATCCTTTATTTGAAAAAAATATTATCAAATGATGAGAAATTTGCCAAAAAGGTATGTCCTGGTCCATTCACCCCTCTTCTTCCCTAAACTTATGGGAACACAGATGGATCCCAAACTCTAACAATTTTAGAAGTTATGTGACCCCTTTACCAAAGAAGAGTCCTCTCTTAAGATAAGAGACATAAGATTGGGAAACAACTGGATTCTTAATAATCTTTTGTTAGACATTCCACATGAGATAAAGAGTAATATTATATCCATTAACTTCCCAGGTGACTGTAATAGCGACTCTCTAAATTGGGATAAAAATGATAATGTGGTTTTTACCACTAAATAGAGTTATGAAATAATTGAGGGCATCACCCCTTCTTTTCTTGATTTCAATTGGATATGGACCTTATACCGCCCCAACAAAATCAAAATTTCATGTGGCTTTGTAACCATAATAAATTACCATGTTGTAGTTATCTATCTCGTATAGGTTTACAAAGACGAGCGGTGCAAAATTTGTCGTAAGGGTCCAGAAACTATCTCACACATTTTCATCGCATGCCCGTTGGTCCAACCTCTTTGGAAGGAATTAGGATTTGATGTAAGTAATTGTCGTACAAACAACCAAAATTAGCTCATGTACCTTAAGGAGAAGAACCCACACCTACCCAACAAACTCCTTTCCCGGAGCTCTTTGTTTCCTTTCTTAATATGGAACATTTAGCTATCTAGGACAACAACAATATTAATAACACATCTGTGCCTCTTAAAAAGTATTTCCAACCAGTCTATTGAGTTTAACTTACTACTGATCGTGAATCCAACTAGGATAATAAAATACCATATGAGTTAGTTGGACAAAACCACCTAAATTTAGATGGAGCTTTTGACAAGGCTAAAGCATCTGGTGGTATATGAGGAATAATTAGAAACCATTATGGGGACTAGATGATAGGGTTTGCTTCAATAATTACTTCAAAATCTCCAATTCACGCAGAATTAATGGCTCTCAACCAGGGGCTTATCATTGCAAATAAAAGAAGCTTCTTCCTTTGGAGATAGAGACTGATGCCACTGAGGTAATTTCATTCATCAACAATGGATGCAAAGCTTATGACACTACTATTAAATCTTGCTGGTTACTTCTGGCTCAAATGGACCAAGTGGTGCTACATCACAATTTCAGGCAGGGGAATGAAGTCGCCAACAACCTAGCAAAGCATGCACAAATCTTACCAGCTTTCAATAAAATGGACGTTCGGTTGTTTCCTCTACCTTTTGTTTTGGCTAGGATGCTGACAGACAAGGATGGATGCTGACAGACAAGGATGGTTCTCGTGTTGTTAAACTCTATTTCTGAAAAGTGTTGTAGATACCTAGCTATATTGGTAATCGGCATGTTATACATGGATTATCAGCTACGGATCTTTTGGAGCAGACTTCTAATATGTATTAGTTTGTTTTAATATTATGAAATAAATATCTTCTGCGTCAAAAAAAAAAAAATATATGTAATATGTCATATGTGAGTAATTAATTTGATCAACTTTTTAAATGATAGTGATGATGTGCTAAGGAGTCAGAAACTTCAGTAACTTCTTCGCTGACATGCATGTTGTACTGTTTTCCCATTATGTATGTCAATATTTAATATGCATTTCTTTTAATCATATTGTGCATCAGTACATTATTAAGATCCAATTTTTATTTCTCAAATAATTAAAAACATAATTGTAAAAATATAAAAAGAGTACTTCATACAAATAAAACAAACAGATTGACAATAAGCTTCATAGCTTAGAGGCGACAAAAGACAATTCCTTTCCGGCTTTATATATATATATATATATATATATATATATATATAGCATATGATGTGCTGGTGGATGGAAACCCTTTATTTAAATATTACATGAAAAGAAAAAATAAATTAAAACAACACACATAAAATCATATCTCTTTCACTAAATCATAATCCTCACGATCCAAGAGAAGCCAAGTTCCATCTTCTTGTTGAACCATTCCCTTGTGTTTCTCAGTCCACCAATTAGCAGGTATACAGTATTCATCTTTCAATGCACTTGAAGATTTATTGGCAAGTGCGATATCACGATTCACCTCTAGTTTAAAACCTGTTAAAAGTCCTAAACCTTGAGTTCCTGCAACTCCATGCATATAACACTCCAAATTATGCCATGTGAGCACATCTCCAGGAAGCTTTAAATAGGGGGATTTTGTGGTATCAATTATTAGTTCCTCTCCTACATCTATATAGCCAAGCGGTGGGTATTTCGGAACAATATCTAATAAGTTATGAATTCTCAAGATATGAAGATTTTTCAGTTTGGAAAAAGCCTTATGAAAACTGAGATCCCCAACTTTAGGACTTGCGAATACAAAAGCTGTCACTGGAAACTCCTTGCCACTACTTGTTTTGTTGATTCCGTTGAAAGCTATGTCCACTGCATTTAGGGTTGCAAGTGATGCACCTAGGCTATGGCCGGTTACTGTTATGCTCACATCTTCATTCTTATATTCCTCAACCAGTCTTTTCACTTCTTCAAGAACCTGAAAAAAACAAGATTTAAATTTAACTCTTTAGTTTCACCGACTCAATATTTAAGATAGAAAGAAACACAGAAAATGTTATCGGGCTTGACATTAATTAATACTCCATCCGTTCCAATTTAAGTGAAACATATTTGACTGGGCACAGAATTTAAGAAAAAAAATAAGATTTTTGGAATTTGTGGTCTTAAAAAAGTTCAAATGGGTCCAGAGTATTTGTACAGTTATAAAAACTTCTCATTAAGGGTAGGGTTGTAAGTTTTAAACTAAATTGTTACCAAATATAGAAAAGATTCATTCTTTTTGAAAGAGACCAAAAAGTTGAAAGAGACCAAAAAAGGAAATAAGTTTAGGTTTCAATAATCAACTTCTATAGATAGTAAAATAATAACTCGTGATTCAACATGGATTCCCCATCCTAGGTTCTTGACCTTAAACTAACATTCATAATAATATATATTTGTGCCTATCTGTTCTTCTAAAAAGATTATAGTATTATTATTTGGTTGTCAGTTGAGCGCGTGAGCTAAAATATTTTCTCTAACTTAAAGAAAAGATAACTTATACATAAGTATTCGTGAATAAGAAGTCATTATAGAAATTTGGAAAATAAGCAAACAACATGCTACTAGCTAGTACTGTAAAAATACAATTTCAAGGGCTAATGAAAACAATATAAGAGTGGCTTAGACGTATATTTTAAGTTAACAAAATAAAAATATACCTGATCTCGGACACTGTACTGATTAAACTTTGAACGTGAATTTTCTGTTGTATAAATATTGTAGAAGCCATGATGCACTAATGGCTTAAACAATGGAACTAAACCCCCATCACCAAATACTTTAGGTCCTGGGATAAGTAAAAATTCAAGGTCATTAACCCACTCAAGTGTCTGAATTGTTCCTCGCCAAGCAATTACAATATCCCTTCTCCCCAGTGCAACTTTACCCTCATCAGTAGCCACAGCAATATATCCCATAAAATTTGATTCCTTATTCCATGCTTCTCTTGACAATGATTTTACAAGAAAAGCACTAGGAAGTGGAATGGATGAAGTTGCATAAAAATATTTGGTTACACGATATTTCATTGGGTCAAGTCCAACCTTTGCAAAAAGGTTTTCCATGGAATATCTGCTAGCTCCTGCATATTTCGATGCTGTCTCCGAAATAAAGGTGTCATAAGTTACTTCAGCCTTTTCTCCATATTGAATAATATATTTACGAAGATCAACATCCAATGGATTTAATAGCCCTTCCCAATTATTTTTGCCACTAAGTTGCTCCCATTTCTCAGCCATACTAGCCATTCCTTTTCTTCTTTTATGCTTTTTTACTCTCTGTTTTTTCTTGGTATGTGCTTATCATTTTGGCCATCAAGCCCGAACTTATATAGTGAAGCTAATTCATTTCTCTATAGGATTTCACATGCATGAAACATGTTTCTTAAGTTTATTTTTTTTCTTTTTAACAAGGTCATTTTCCCAGTGCGAGTCAAATGAAATGACTATGCAATAGTGATAATTAATTATCGACATTTTTCTAACTACCGCCAACCTTCGGTCCCCTTCCCTTTTCCATCGGGCTAGTAACCTAAAGGGAAGAGAGAAAAAAAAAATGAAAACCCTAAACGGGATAAACATGTAGATATCACAAATCTGTTCATGCTTACTCACATTTAATTACTTTCAGCACTTGCATAACCTAATTAATAACTACGTGCTAATATTATTTAAATGTCACGTCAAAATCTGCGTTATTTTTGTGACAAATTAAAAAGAGTTGGTTCATCATTAATATTCCATCTATTTTAATTTATGTGAACTTATTTGACTGGACACAAAATTTAAAAAAAAAAGAAGACTTTTGGAATTTGTGGTGCTAAATAAGTTCAAATGGGGTCCAAAGTATTTGTGTGATTATAAAAACTTGGTAAAATTGTAACTTTAAGCTAAATTGTTACTAAATATAGAAAAGGTTATTTTTTTTGGAATGAATCAAAAAGGAAATAGGTTCACGTGAAATAGAGGGAGTATATAATGATAGCAATATTTATGGTGATTTGCCATTATATTTCAATGAATAACTTGCCAGCTATAGATTGATAATGCTCAACCTAACCTTTGTCAATAAACTGG
The DNA here is from genome assembly GCA_032618575.1 of Nicotiana noctiflora. Lineage (NCBI taxonomy): Eukaryota > Viridiplantae > Streptophyta > Magnoliopsida > Solanales > Solanaceae > Nicotiana > Nicotiana noctiflora. The sequence goes on from JASVEL010009896.1 coordinate 20,730, forward strand.
TTCTGTCTCACTCTTTATGACTTTTTTAACTCTTCCCGTCTTAATTTACGTTTAACACATTTGTTTTAATACAGAAACTAAAGTAAAAGATGGAGCTTTACAATATGTAAATAAGTTAATTTTTTATTAGTTTGAATTTGTAGGAAAAAAAAAGTTCTAAATTAAAATACCTATGTTTGATAATAGAATAAGGAAAATCATGTATAGATCGATGGAGTGCAGATGAAATTTTTCTGGGAAACATATTGTAAGAAATATGGCAGTTAATTTGGACACAGTGAGTACATTAGAAAAATATAAGTTTAACTTTATATATCGATAGTATAAATGTTTAGTCATTCAAATATTAATTAAAACTAATAATACAACAATAACAATCCAGTAAAATCCACAAGTAGGTTCTGGGGAGGATAGTGTGTACGCAGACCTTACCCCTACCCCAAGGGGTAGAGAGGCTGTTTCCGAAAGACCCTCGGCTCAAGATAATAAAAAAAGACAAAATAAGAGAGTATTAGATTCACCACGGAAATCATATGGTAAAAGGAACATAGCAAGTAGGGGTGTACATAGGTCGGGTTGGTTCGGATTTTACAATTACCAAACCAAACCACATGTATCGGGTTATTAAATCTAAAGACCAAATCAAACCAATAAACTCGGGTTTTTCACTCTCGATTTTTCTCGGGTTTTTTCGGGTTTTCGGGTTTTTCCGGTAAAATCTCCCTAGAACAAAACATATAAATTGTGCTCAAAATATTTTTTTAATCCTAGTAAGATACAACTATACAAAGTATTTTTCAAGAAAATAATACAAAATATGAGAAGTATCATGGCATTATCCTAAAATATTCAACAATAAAGACATAAAATTATATAATATAAATATTGCTAATTAAAAAGCTATAATAAAAATAAATATAATTTAAAAGTAATAAGTCATGATAAAATAAGTAGACTAATAAGGGAGTGTCAATCACATGACTAAACGCTAATAAAGAAAAAATAAAATATGTTATGCATTTTTATCTAAATTATTGTAAAATAAAATATAAATATTTAATACATTCTCGGTCATCTTATTGAATTGAATGTCTTTTGTTAGCATTAATATTAATTTAATATTAGTTTAGGCTTTTGTTAGCATTATTTAGTTTACTAATGTTAATAGCTATAAAACTTATTGGAACATTCAAAAGTTCTAAATCCAATCTTAAAAGATAAAATTATAAATTTTTATAAGAAATATTTATAAAATACATCACAAGTATTAAATATATCTAATATTTCTATATATGTAATGTCGGGTTGGTTTGGTTTCGGTTTGACTTTCTTTAGTCAAAACCAAACCAAACCAATTATGGTCGGGTTTTTTTTCCCACACCAAACCAAATCAAACCAAACCATAATCGGATATTTTTTCTCGGTTTGACTCGGATTATCGGGTTGGTGCGGTTTGTCGGTTTCCTTTGTACACCCCTAATAGCAAGCAGGAAAGGAATAATAATAATAATAATAATAATTTAAAGCAAAAACGATGGTTTGTAAATGGATCCTGCATCGAAAATAGAAAATAGTAAAATTCGACATTGCCCTATCTAGGCAAAACTCACCGAACTAAGCTCACAAAGATACAAAGTAACGCAAGAGTCCCACTACCTCCTAGCCTAATTACAACTAATAATCTATACGTAAAATAGATTGGTAATTTGGACATGACTCTATCACCAATCATTCTAGTGAAAGGAGTTTTTTTTTAGCTAGTGGAAATTGAACTCATGATTTTATGTAGATTTTGAACCCCCTTGATCACTAAATTACATTTTTGGATTGTATTAAATGTGTTCAAAACTTAATATATAGAAGTAAAAAAAATAAATTTTACCTTATATATATATAATATAATATTTCGGTAAAGGATGTTCGGGTGAACACCGTACCGTTACGCCCCTAGATACGCCCCTGCTGTAGACTATGTTGGTGCTTTATTTTATTAGCTGATGAAATTGGCACAGGATACTCCACATGGCTCATTTAGTGGGGTGTCTAAAGGTTAGCTACTCCGTTTGAAAATCAATATAAAGCAAGGTTAAAAACACAACTCATTTCATAAAATACTAGTAAATCAAATAATACAAAAGTTTGTTCTATGCAGTGTGGACATAGAAATCTGATTCTAAATCATGTTCAGATTCATATATGTATTTTATGCAATGATATAGCTTATAAAAAAGTTATTGTTTAACAAGAAAATATCGGCCAAAGCTTATTTTTAGAAGTACTCAGGTTACTGATAATCAAGGAAATGAATTTTTTGCAATAAGAAAATAAAATTAGAATATGAAATACCAAAGTAATCACTGTAAAACAAAGGTAAATAATTATATTCCAGTAATAATCAGAGTGTGACCATACAAATGACATTTCTATTCCTTATATGGACATCTCTAAGTACAACATCCTTTTCCCTTTATGACAAGGTCATTATGAGCACATTAATGACATTAATGGAACGTTATAATTGGTAATCATAACTGTTTCGTGAAGATTCTGTAAAGTTTGTAATCATTCATGCTCATTAACTGATGACCATTGAATCTGTCATTTTTCTTGTTTTGGTTCATTCCACCAGTGTCTCTTCAAATTACTAAAAAGACTCCAGCAAACCGTTTCTTCTTGTCTGTCATGCATTTTGCTCGTACCTATTAAAACTCACGTCTTTTTAGGTACTCTTTTCCACCGGTCACTTCTCTAATGATCCACATATCTTATCATATCATTCACATAATTAATAGTATGTGTAATATTTATTTTTTCCAATACAATTATAATACTAGTTATTTAGAGGTTTTGTGCGAAGGAGTCGAACTTTGTAAGTCATTTTTCTCGTGGGCTAAATTATGTGTAACAGCAAGATTCGAAACTAGGACATTCACCTGTTATGACACATTAATATTGAAATGGTATACCGTCTCATCCAAACGTTTAAATTATTAGAGAAATCAAACTTTTATTTACTACCTAATAATGTCGTCTAACATATATAAATTAATTCGTACATATATGTTAGCTAATTCAAAACAAAGATGATAGCAATAATTGAAACTCCCATGACGGTGACCTAAACAATGTGCATCACGCGAAATGAAATAAGCATTATTGACTATTGTTACAGGAGTCCAGAAGTGAAACATCCCCTCTATAGTCTACCAGTCAATTTTGTGCTACATTTTTTGTTCATATTATAAGATCAATGATCAATTAGGAAAACAACACGCCTTCTATATATGAGGATTAGGGGTGAACAAAACCAAACGGCTAACCGCACCAAACCGACAAACCGATCGAGTCAAACCGAAAAAAAATCCGATTAGTGGTTTGGTTTGATTTGGTTTGGTATTTAAAAAAAAACCGACTATCAATGGTTTGGTTTGGTATTAACTAAAAAAACCAATTCGCGACTAAACCAACCCGATATTATATATATATATATATATATATAATTTTTTAAATAATTATATACATAAACTGTTTTATTATAATATAATTAATATAATTATCTTTAACTTAGTTTATATTTTTTAAACATCAGGTTTGGGCAACAATTTTTATGCCCACTGCTCATGATGCAGCTATCTTTGGCTATTTTCCGTAATTTTCTGATAAGATTTTATTTCTGCTGTCTCCTGGTTTAGTGTCATGTAGAGGTGAGTCCTGCTTGTTGTAAATTTAGTGATCTCATTGCGGATTTAAAATTTTTGTTGAAAATCTCTCTGGAAAGAATAATCATTCTGCTGCCCATTGAAGTTAATAATGAAGAAGGATATCATTGTATATGTGGCTCAATATTCGAATTGTCACTAGTTTAAATATGAGCATCGCAATCGTCTCAATAAGTTTCTTCACAAACATTGGACACTAGCTCAATATAATATTGTCAATCCAAGAGATAGTTTAACCGATACATTAAACGGAGCAGCTACATGTGTGAATAACGAGCAAAGAGCAAAGTATTTGAAATAAACTGATAAGACTAAGAAGTCAGTCAAAGAAGCACCTTCATGGAATCTTACTACTGCAAGCCCACTTATGGCTTATGGGAAGATTAGGCAGTCAACATGTGGAAGATGAGTTTGAGGAGGAAGGTGAACTGCAGTCAGATGATGAGATTGAAATTTATTGAACCTGTTGGCCATTCTAAAATATCGAAGAATCTTGGACACTGAACTACAAAAACCCGAGAAATCCGAGAAACCCGAGAAAATCGAAAGCTGAAAAACCCGAGTGTTATTGGTTTGGTTTGGTTTATAAATATAAAAACCCGACACTTTTGATTTGGTTTGGTAACGGAAAAAGCCGAACCAACCCGGCCTATGTACACCCCTAATTAGGATTATCGAATAGAAGTAGTCTGAAAGTTCTGACTTCCGGTACGAATAAAAGCACATAATAAAAGATCATATATACGTATCAATGACCCATATTAATAAAATAATGTAAAGAGAATGGCAAAAGATTATTCTTTCATATGGTTTTGGTAATTAAGTATTTTATTACCAAGTAACAATTTTACAGCTCATCTAGACTATTACAAAATTGCCTCTCGCGTATTACCTACTCGACATAAAGCCCCAGATTAATGATACCTAGAGTTCTCTGCTTCTATTACTTCTTCTACTTCTACAGCTCTGTTCTATCCTAGCTCAATTCCGGATACCAGTTTAATGTAGCCATTGCTCTATCTAGATAAGGGAATTTAGCAGCCATTATATGCACTTCCTGAATAATGAGGTGAAGTAGTGCAGTGTCTGTCCTTGTCTTCTTCTGGAAAATCACAAAGTTCCTCCCTTGCCAACAATAATAAAAAACAGCTGCTAATGTCATTCTGCATATTGCTGCCTTTGCACTCTTTCCATTTGTCACCTTTGGCAGTCATGTTATCTCTTCCTGCCATACATGTTGTGTTCTTTATATTCCTTGCCAGCTCAATAAACCTTTCCATATCTTTTCTGTTACTCACAGTTGAAGAACATATGTTGCACTATCTCATCTTCCTTGTTACACATGGAGCATGTTTGATCTGTAACTACTCCCCATCTTGCTATTCACTTTGGTTGCTAGCCTCTGTTGAATTTCCAATCACAAAATGAATATCCACTTGGGTTGCCCTTGGTTATTACATACTAGCTTTCTCCATGGTACTTTTTAAAATTTTCCTTGTAAGGCTCTTTATATCTGTTTAATTGGACACTTCACCTTCCTCTGAACATCTTGTTCATTCAATCCTGCTTTAGCAAAATACTCTTTCGCCTGAAATATCTTTTGGATTGCCTAGGAAGCACTCGTTGGTTTTTTACTCCAAACTGTATGGCTCTTGATATAGTATAAGTGTACCAAGTACACCCATAACTTCTCCTTACTTGTACAAATGTTCCATAGTAATTTGCAGATAACAGCTTCATTCCACAATGCCACATCAATGAAGTTCAATCCCCTTGCACCCTAGGTGAACATAGTTTTTCCCAAGCTATCAATGCCTTTTTAGTTTGTCCAGCATTGCATGTCCAGAGAAACCTTCTACAGATAGTTTCTATGAACTGTATTACTTTCTTACGTAAAATAAAGATCTGTGCCCAAAAGGTTTGAATAGTAAACAACACATTATTCACTAGTAGTGCTCTACATGCATATGACAAGAACTTTGTAGTCTAACTTTGGATCATATTCAACATCTTCTCTATTAGGGGATCACACTGTATTGTTGACAATCTCTTGGTACTCAAAGGCACCACTAAGTATCTGAAAGAAAATTCTCCCTTTGTATAACCAAGTAGCTCCATAATTTTTTGCTGCTTGATTCACCCATCCAAAAGAAATGGATCTTTTATTTTGATTGACAATCAGTCTTGAAGATGTGGAAAATTGTTGGAAATGCTGATGCAGGATCTGTACATATTGTACATCTCTTCTGCAAAATAGTAGTAAGTCATTTATAAATTCCAGTTGCACTAGATTAAACCTGGCATATCTTGGGTGGAATCTAAATTGTTTGTCGCCCTTTAGTGTCTTCAAAGATCTGCTTAGATACTTCATGGCCAATACAAATAAAGAAGGTCATAGTGGGTCTCCTTCCTTTCCTCAAAAGGTGCAGTTGGTCTTCTATTTATAAGAACAAAGTATGTTACTGTCCTAATACAAGCCATTATCCACCTTACAAATATTTCAAGAAATTGAGTAACCTTAGCACGTGTTCTATATACAGCCACTCCACTGAATCATAGGCTTTCTGTATATCTATTTTAAGCATACATCTTAGAGATATATTCTTCCTTGCATAACCTTTCACTAGCTCAAGACTCATAAGTATATTATCTGAGATTAGAGTACCAGGTACAAATGCAACTTGATAGTTGTCCACCAAGTCTTCCATTACCCTTTTCATTCTTGTAGTAATCACTTTTGAGATAATTTTGTATAAAAATATGCAGCAGAAAATAGGTCTAAAGTCTCTTATGTTTGTTGGATTCTGAACTTTTGGTATCAATGTGATGGTTTTGCAGTTAATAGCTTTACACATATCTGCACTCTAAAAAACTCATGAACAACTACAGTGATTTCCTCTCCCACAAAGTGCCAGTCTTCTTTAAAAAGTAGGAGTTGTACCAATCGCACCTTGGAACCTTGTTTGTCTTCAATACCCATTAGAGATTGCTTAACTTCTTCTCTACTAATAGGTTTGATTAGCTGTAATTGCTAACTCCTGCTCAGTATATATCCATTATGCATAATCTCAGAATTAATTGTTGGAAGTTTGTTGCTGTTGTACCAAGCAACCCCTTATAAAGCTCAGGATTTCTGCTTCCACCTCATCTTGATTCTGTAGTAGGTTCCCATTGCTAGTAATTAGTCTGCCAATAGTGTTTCTTACTTATCTATTTTTCACACAAGCATGGTAGTAAGTTGTGTTAGAATCTCCAAGATTAAGCCATTGTATCCTAGACTTTTGTTTCATAATGCTCTCCTCTTCCATTAACCATTTTTTCAGCTCCAATTTTGCCGATCTTCTAGTTCAACTTGTTTTATATCTTGGTCTGGAATACTAATTTGATTTTGCAAGTTTTCTAATCTCCCTCTAGCATCTTGTATCTTGTTATTAATTTCACTGAACTCTTCCTTATTCAACTGTTTGAGTGCTATTTTCGGATTTTAAAGTTTATTCCACACTGTTAGCATTGTATGTCTACCATTCCAAGATCTCCAATTGAGTTGAATTGTCTATTCAAAAGACTTCAAGCTTGCCAGGAAATTAAGGAATTTGAAAGGTTTCCCACCTACTTGGTTGTTGATAACAAAGGTCACACTTAAAGGGCAGTGATCTGAGAATCCAGGATTCATAGACATCCTCTTCATGTTAGGCCACTTTTATATCCATTCGCATTCACTAAAATTCTGTCAATCCTGCTATGTACATGATTGGTAGTCCATGTATATCGCTTCCCAAAGTTTTTAGCTCATCTACTTTAGCATCCAATACAAATTGTTTGAAATCCCTTGTCTCCACCTCTTGCACAGGGATGCCGTTCAATCTATTTTCACTAGTAAGTATAGTACTAAAATCACCCATCATAAGATAAGGGCTTCTTATATTGTTCACAGACTTCAACAGCTCCTCCCAGAGGTTCTTCCTGTCTTGTATTGTATGCTTACCATAAACGGCACAATGATATAAGTTGATATTTTGTTGCATTATAATGACCTTTCCCAGTATGAATTGTTCATGAGTTCCAATCAGAGTATAGTCCACCTATGTAGAGTCCCATACAACCCATATTCGACCTCTAGGAGCCTCATCATAGTTGTCCACCCATTTCCAGTTGTTCATAGCCTTTCTAAAAATAGATTCAGCATTACTCCTCTTCACTCTATGTTCTATTATGGCTATCAATACAACTTCATTAATTCGATAATTTATTTTTGTTCTTTTTGTTTATAAAGTTTATTCCTTACATTCCATGCTATGAATTTCATCATGATATGGTTATTAGTTGTGAGGGTCCTTCCCTAGCCTTCTTGTTCTGCTTCTCTTTTTCACCTTGGCTTCAGACAGTTGGACAATTCTTTGGGCAGTGTCAACCAGAGCTTTAAAAACATTACCAATGTCCACTTCCTTTTCCCTTATGACATCTCCATGATTTTTTGTAGCAGATTTTCCTCGAGCTACTTGCTATTGTTGTTCAGTCTCTGAATTACTCTGCTGCACAGTTGGTATTTCCTCAAGTTGATCAATAAACCTCCCTTGCGCATCTATTTTGTCAGCTACAGGATCAAGCACTCTAACTTTCCTCCATTCCTGCTTCTGCATTCCTTCTCCAGTTTTTTGTATCATTCCATCCAGTTTCTGCTTCCTTTGGTCCTTGCATATATGGCCTAGTTGACAACACTTCTGACAGTACATTGGCTTCCAATCATAGTTTACTCATTGTTCTAACACATTTTCTTTAGGATCATATAGCTTAATCTTATCTGACAGTGGCCTTGTCCCATCCATCTCAATCTCAGCATATCAAATTCTCTCTGCAATTGTTGTACAAACATCTGCATATAAAGATTTACCCAATACACTACCAATTTTACTTAAAGCTTGGTTACTCCAAAGGTTGAGAGGCAGATTTGGTAGCTTGATCCACATGGGAATAGTCCTCAGCACTTCTTCATTAAAATCAAAACTCTCCAACCATTGTCTCAAAATAATTGGCCTATTGCTAATTGTATAAGGCCCATTCATCATCACCCTCTCCTTCTTTTTATCAGTATTAAGCAGAATAATGAAATAACCATCATTAAGAAATAACACATTAGGTTTCTGCACATTTGCCCACTGATTAGTGATAAACCTCTCAATAGCTCCAATTGATGGAGTGTTCCCCACCACATAGATTATAACTACTCTAGTCCACTTTAGGCTTTCTTCTTCAATGTCCTCATCCATCAACTGTACTATTACTTCACATCATTCATTACCATGAGTACATAGGTTAGGTTCATACCTTTTGCCACTAACTTGTTCTCCTCAAGAAGTCTTGCCCATGATCATCCCTTATCTACTATTGGAATTGAGCTCTTCTGTTTGTTTACCTTCTGATTATCCACAGGAGTAGTTCTCTGTTCTTTGCTTGGGCTTGCATGCGTTGTTTCATTGAATTGGGCCACACTCGAGCTGGTTGTTTCACTTACGATCCTCATTATGCTTTTTTCCTTGGTTAGAGTTTTCCATCAATGGCAGTTTTTGTTAGAATTCACTGGTGTTGTTGTTTGATTTCGATAATTGCCCAGATCTAAACTTGCATAACAACTTCCATAATGTTGAGATAGTCAATGCCTTAGCAAATTATTCCGCCAAATTAGCACTTGAAAAAATTTGTTAAACATCTATTACATCATTCTGTTGATGATTGTGTATGACAAAGAACTTTGATGAAATATATGATTCATTTTATCTTCTTTAGTATATTCTTCTTTTAATTGAGATAAGAAAACATCAGCATATTTACTATTATTAGAATCTTCTCTTCAAAGAAAAGTCGCACATATGTAGCATGTTAAGTCACTTGCTTCATCAGTTGCTAGTATATTGACATGACTTGAATATGTATAATATGGAAATTCCTCACATACAAATTGATTGTTTGAAGAATGGACTTCAAAAAGATCTTGCGTTGCATAAACAACAAAATCTTGATAATATTTGTTAGAATAAACAAATATATATCAAGGATTCCTTTTGCAATATAGTACTAATAGTATTCTGATATCTTCATATAGGAATAAAACTAGATCTCGCAAGCATATTGTTATACTCATGGTTTGAGCAAGATACATAGTGCACCAATTGCAACAGACACAAAAATAAATCATGCACGATATGCTTGCTCTAATCCGCATAAGGATTTGTTGAAACTTTATTTAATAAATTTCTTGACAACCTTAATAGGCTTCAAAGCAATTTAAATCCTTCAAGAATTTTCGTTGTACACATATCAACTGTATTGTCAAACCAAAATATGAAATGACTACATCCACCACAGAAGAACATATATCCATATAATCAATGTAATGACATTTGCAAATATTCTCATGCCACAAGTCATCTTTATGCCTATAGACTTAATTTTTCATTTCACTTTCTTGTCACGACCCCAAATCCGGTCGTGATGGCGCCCAGCACATTGCTAAAGCCTGACCAATCAATATCAACCACGGAGCAAGAAGCTCTCTTTAGCCCATTTAAGCATATTAATTCACGAAATAACAGCGATACATATAACGAAAACGGGGAACCAAGTCCCATAATACATCAACTCCCACAGACCAAGGGTCAAGAGTCATGAGCCTCTACTGAACATGAGTGTATAAAGGTTTACAAGATACCAAATGCGGAAAGAAAAGTCAATACAAAATCAAGACAGTAAGAAGGAATATCGGGTCCTGCGGACTCTGCAGCTACCTCGAATATCCACAAACGTCGCCTCGCACAGCCACTGGATCACTGCTGAGAGGTACCTGGATCTGCACACAAGGTGCAGGGAGTAAAATGAGTACTGCCAGACTCAGTGGTAATAAATAAGGGTAAGACAGCGCAGATAAGAAATTCGCAATAAAGCACTATGTAAAGCTGTAATCAAATACCCTGTCACAGAATCGATATCAACTGTACCTGTACCAATAAGTACCAGCAAAACAGTATAACAGCTAGCAGATGTAGCTAAATGCAATGCAATGCATGATATGACCGCTACGACGCGTAGCCCGATCCAATTTGGGTACATGTGCTCACTGTGGGGGTTCAGACTCCGGAGGGGCTCCTACAGCCCAAGCACAATATCACTGCGGCGTGCAGTCCGATCCAACATATGTACTGCTGCGGCGCGCAGCCCGATCCACTACTAGTCAGCTAATATGCAATCACAGCCTCGCAGGCTCAAAAGTAGTTTTGAAAACATCTTTTATCATTTTTCAGTTGAAAACAGAAATATCAAGTTCCAGAGATTTGGAAATAACATGATAACAGAAATAGCTGCGGACTAGTAGTAAACTAGCATGTCAATATGATAAGACAATGATAACGATCCTCGCGGGATCCAATAACTGGCTCATGGCCCACAAGTATACTCAACCGCCCAAGAAGGGGGTTCCTCGGCTCAAGAGTGGCCATTATCACAATATATAATATGCAACCATCCGAGAAGGAGGTTCGACGGCTCGAGAATAGCCTAATATCATAATACAAGTATCAACAAATCGGACTAAGTCATAGTCCCCAATCACAATCGACCCCGCACTCACAAGAGAGTACGTGTCTCGCCGCTATACAACGTCACAAAGTGGTATACCGGGGTTTCGAACCCGCCGGTCATCACCCACATCTATTACTCACCTCAATACGGCGCGACGACTACTCCGCAATGCCCTTGCCACGAGAATCAAGCTCCGCACGCGTAGAATCCGATCAAATACAGTAGAAATACAACAAATTAGGCCAATGGGACGACACCCAATCAATACAACTCAATTTACATCAAAATTCCCAAAGTTGTCAAAACCCGACATTCGGTACGCTTGTCGAAAAATTACAAAAGTCACATATTCGGAACCCTCATCTCAATACGAGTCTAAGCATATCAATTTTAACAAATTCGGACTCCATTTGCCCATTCAAAACCTTGATTTTCTAAAGTTCAAGCCTAGGGTTAAATCTTCCATGAATCACCCCAAATTCCTCCATTTTCATGATATAATTGCATAATATTATCAATATTAATCATAGTTTAAGTCCATAGTTGATTACCCGATGATTTCCCTTGAGTTTCTCTTCAAAATCGCCCAAATCGCCTCTAAAGCCGAGACCCAAATGTGTGAAATGTTTCTGAAATTTTCTAACTTCTCATACACTTAATTCACTGCGATTTTCGCTTCTGCGGACCATTTTCCGCCCCTGCGGAACCGCTTCTGCGACCTATTGGTCGCTTCTGCGAACCCAGGCCTACTTGGTCGTTTCCGCACCTGCGATCCCATTGACCGCTCCTGCGGGTCCGCTCCTGCGGAATCACCTCCGCCCCTGCGGTCCTTTCCGCCTCTGCGGACAAGAGTCCGCTCCTGCGGACTCGCCTATGCGATCAACTATCCGCTTCTGCGGACTCCTCCATCACGCCTCCAGACCGCTTCTGCGATCGCCCTCTCACACCAGCGAAGCCGCCCTTGCGGGCCAGGCTCCGCTTCAGCGGTCGCCTTCGCTTCTGCGCCTTCTTGTCCGCTCCCGCGGACTCGCTCCTACGCCCCCATTTCCGCAGGAGCGAAAACAACAGAACAGACTCAAAAACCTGCAATTTTCCACATTTTCTCCCGTTTAACCATCCGAAAACACCCCGAGGCCCCCGAGACCTCATCCAAACACACCAACACATCTTAATACCTTATTCGAACTTGCTCCAATCCTCAAAACACGTCTAATAACACCAAAACCCATAATTCACATCGAATTCAAGCCTAAATTCCTTAAAACATTCCGAATTACACAATCAATCAAAAACCCGACTAAACGACGTCCGAATGATCTGAAAATTTGCGGACATATCCAAATTCACATAACGAAGCTACTTCCACTGTTGGAATTCCATTCCGACCCCCGGATCAAAATCTCACCTACCGTTCGGATTTCGGCAAAATTCAACCTTAGCCAATTCAAGCTTATTTCTACACCGGGCCTCCAAATTCAATTCCGATCATTCCCCTAAGTCACAAATCACCTCCCGGAACTAACCGAATCATCAGAACCTGATTCCGAGCCCTCTAAACAAATAGTCAACTCTGGGTTGACTTTCCTTATTCAAGTCTCCTTCAAAAAGGCTATATGCCTCATTTTCAATCCAAATCACTCCTAAATCACCCAATAGACTTTTACACTGATATAAAAGCATAAAATATACAATTTCAACATAACGAGGTGGTAATTCCCGTGACGACGGGACGGGTCGTCACATTCTCCCCCTCTTAAGCAAACGCTCGTCCTCGAGCGGGTCAAGAAATATACCTGAAGTCTCAAACAAGTGAGGATATCTGCTCCGCATCTCCCGCTCGATCTCCCAAGTGGCCTCCTCCACGGGTCGACCTCTCCACTGAACCTTGACTGATGCAATCTCCTTAGACCTCAATTTTCTCACCTGCCGTCCCAAAATGGCAATATGCTCCACATCATAGGATAGATCACCATCAAGTTGAATGGTGCTGAAATCTAATACATGAGACGGATCTCCAATGTACTTCCGGAGCATAGACACATGGAATACTGGATGAACGCTGGATAAGCTGGGCGGCAAGGCCAACTCATATGCCACCTCTCCAACTCTCCTAAGTATCTCAAAAGGACCAATGTACCCGGGACTCAACTTTCCTTTCTTCCCAAACCTCATGAAACCCCTCATAGGTGAAAACCTTCAACAATACTCTGTCACCAACCATGAAAGACAACTCTCGAACTCTACGGTCCGCATAACTCTTCTGGCGAGACTGTGCTGTACGAAGCCTCTCCTGGATCAACTTTGCTCTATCTAGAGCATCCTGGACTAACTCAGTCCCTATCAATCTAACCTCACCAGGCTCAAACCATCCCACGGGGGATCTACACCGCCCTGCCATACAATGCCTCATACGGGGCCATCTGAATACTCGACTGATAATTGTTGTTGTAGGCAAACTCCGCAAGTGGTAGGAACTCATCCCACGAACCACCAAATCAATCACACAAGCTCGCAACATATCCTCCAAGATCTGAATAGTGCGCTCAGACTATCCGTTTGTCTGGGGGTGAAATGCTGTACTCAACTCAACCCGTGTACCCATCTCTCGCCGAAATGCTCTCCAAAACTGAGAAGTGAACTGAGTACCCCTGTCGGATATGATAGACACTGGGACTCCATGCAACCGAACAATCTCTCGAATAAAGATCGCCGCCAACCGCTCCGATGAGTAGGTAGTGCTAACTGGAATAAAGTGAGCTGACTTGGTCAGTCTATCCACAATCACCCATACAGAATCAAACTTCCTCGCCGTCCGAGGGAGTCCAGTAACAAAGTCCATAGTGATCCTCTCCCATTTCCACTCAGGAATAACAATGCGCTGAAATACACCACCGGGCCTCTGATGCTCGTACTTAACCTGCTGACAGTTGAGGCACCGTGCTACATGTCCGACAATGTCCATTTTCATCTTTCTCCACCAATAGTGCTGTTTCAAATCTTGATACATCTTCGCGGCTCCTGGATGGATAGAATACCGCGAGCTATGGGCCTCCTCCAGAATCAACTCACGAAGGCCATCAACATTGGGCACGCATATCCGGCCTTGCATCCTCAATACGCCGTCACTATCAATGATGACATCTCTAGCATCATCATGCTGAACTCTGTCCCTCAGGACAGCCAAATGTGGATCATCATACTGGCGCTCACGAATACGATCATATAGAGATGACCGAGATACAACACAAGCCAATACCCTGCTGGGCTCCGAAATATCTAACCTCACTAGCCGATTGGCTAGCACCCGAACATCATAAGCAAATGGCCTCTCCTCAACTGGAATATATGCCAAGCTCCCCATACTGACCGCCTTCCGGCTCAAAGCATCGGCCACCACATTGGCCTTCCCCGGATGATATAATATAGTAATGTCATAATCCTTCAGCAACTCAAGCCATCTCCGCTGTCTCAAATTAAGGTCTTTCTGTTTCAACAAGTGCTGGAGACTACGATGGTCGGTATACACCTCACAAGACACACCGTACAAATAGTGCTTCCAAATTTTCAATGCATGAACAATGGCAGCTAGCTCCAAATCATGAACAGGATAGTTCTTCTCATGTGGCTTCAACTGCCGAGAAGCATAAGCAATCACCTTACCTTCCTGCATCAACACACAACCTATCCCCACTCTCGAGGCATCACAATGAACAATATATGAACCTGAAGCTGATGGCAATACTAACACTGGAGCTGTGGTCAAAGCTTCTGAAAGCTCTTCTCGCACTCATCCGACCACACGAATGGTGCACCCTTCTGGGTCAATTTAGTCAATGAAGAAGCAATGGATGAAAATCCCCGAACAAACCGACGATAATATCCCGCCAAACCAAGAAAACTCCTGATCTCTGTAGCTGAGGTCGGTCTAGGCCAACTCTGCACCGCCTCTATCTTCTTTGGATCAACCTGAATACCATCACGAGACACCACATGTCCCATAAATGCTACGGACTCGAGCCAAAACTCGCACTTGGAGAATTTAGCATATAGCTTCTCCTCCCTCAATCTCTGCTAACACAATACTCAAATGCTGAGCATGCTCCTCCTGACTACGGGAATAGACTAGAATGTCATCAATGAACACAATCACAAATGAATCCAAATAAGGTCTGAACACACTGTTCATCAGATGCATAAATGTTGCTGGGGCGTTGGTCAGCCCAAAAGACATCACAAGAAACTCATAATGACCATATCGGGTCCTGAATGCAGTCTTCATAATATCTGAGTCTCTGATCTTCAACTGATGATAGCTCGAACGAAGATCGATCTTAGAAAACACCCTCGCACCCTGTAACTGATCAAACAAATCATCTATGCGCGGTAGAGGGTACTTGTTCTTCACCGTCACTTTGTTCAATTGCCTATAATCAATACACATTCGCATGGAACCATCTTTCTTTTTAACAAATAATACCGGTGCATCCCACGGGGACACACTAGGGCGGATGAAACCCTTATCCAGAAGCTCTTGAAGCTGCTCTTTCAGTTCTTTCAACTCAGCTGGTGCCATCCGGTAAGGAGGAATGGATATAGGCTGAGTGCCCGGCACCAAGTCAATGCCAAAATCAATATCCCCGTCCGGCGGCATGCCCGGCAGGTCTGAGGGGAATACATCTGGGAAGTCCCTCACAACAGGTACTGAATCAATGCTAGGAGACTCAGCTCCCACATCTCTCACAAAAGCTAAGTACGATAAACACCCTTTTTCAATCATCTTCTGAGCTTTTAAGAATGAAATAACACGGCTAGGGACGAAATCGGTCGAACCCCGCCACTCGATCCGAGAAATACCAGGAATGGCCAACGTAACTCTGTCTTAGCATGACAGTCCAATATAGCATGGTACGGAGACAACCAGTCCATACCCAATATAACATCAAAGTCCACCATACCCAACAATAACAAATCGGCCTGGGTCTCCAGACCCCCAATAGATATAACACAAGATCTATAGACATGATCCACAACAATCGTATCACCCACGGGGTGGATACATGAACAGGTAAATCAAGACCACTACGAGTCGCACCCAAGTGATGTGCAAAGTAAGAGGACACGTATGAATATGTGGACCCTGGATCAAATAGAACAGATGCATATCTGTGACAGACAGAAATGATGTCTGTAATCACTGCATCGGAGGCAACTGCATCACGCCTGTCAGGAAGTGCATAGAACCGTGCCTGGCCTCCACCAGATCTCTCCTCGCCCTTGGGGCGACCACGAGAAGACTGACCTCCACCTCTACTAGACTGAGATGGTGCTGAAGATGAGGGCTGGTCCCTCTGCTGAGTCCTGTCCCTACGGAGTCGAGGGCACTGTCTCCTCATGTGGCCAAACTCACCACACTCATAACATGCACCTGGTGCTGGAGAAGGGGACTGAAGGGAACCCCTCGCCGCAGAAGAACCCTGGGCTGATGAAGTAGGTGTTGCACCCTGGGCTGGAAGGGCACTAAGCGATGACTGACCCTGCTGAAACCCCTGTCGACCACGACCATAAGAACCTCCGCTCTGCTCTGGGCGGCCTGAATGAGAAGGTCTAGATGAGCGACCTCTGCTTTGCTGGGAATGCCCTCTAGATGGAACACTACTGAAACTGCCAGAACCACGAGGCCTCTTGGCCTCCCGCTCCTCTCTCTCTCGGCGACGATCCGCCTCAATGGAGCGTGCCATATCAACAACCTGCTCAAATGATGATGACAAAACTCTCTCTCCGGTCATAAGAATGCGGATAGAGTAGTTGAGGCCATCAATTAACCTCCTGATCCTCTCCCTATCATTAGGGATCATCCATGTGGCATGCCTAGCCAACTGAGTGAATCTAAGCTCATACTGAGTCACAGACATGTCGCCCTGAATCAACCACTCGAACCGGCGACGTAGCTCCTCGCGACGAGACCGAGGTACATATTTCTCTAGAAAGAGAGTAGAGAACTGCTGCCATGTGAGAGGTGCTGCTCCTGCAGGCCTACGCCTCTCAAACTCTTCCCACCAATCAAATGCGGGACCGGTGAACTGAAAGGTAGTAAATGAAACTCCGCTGGACTCAAGAATACCAGCCGTCCGCAACATCCTCTGACACTTGTCCAAGAAACCCTGAGCATCCTCGCCCTCAACGCCACTAAAATGGGGTGGCTGAAGTCTGCCAAATCTCTCAAGACGACACTGCTCGTCATCGGGCATAACCTGAACCATATGCTCTGGAGCTGGAGCCGGTGCAGCTGGAGGAATAACCGGTGCAACCACCTGAGCGGGGACCGCCTCTGGCGTCTGAAGTCCCTGAACAACCGGGTCAGGTGTGCGAGCTGCAGGGGTCTGCTGACCACCCCCTGTCTGAGATGTCGCTGCAGTAGCAGTAGCTGAAACTACCTGAGCCAAACCGGAACACACCGATAATATCCGAGCAAGAGTCTCCTGAAGACCAGGAATAGCAATAGATACAGTCTGGCCCTGAACTGGGGCTGCTGGAGCATCAACCACTGGGGGCTGCCCATAGACCGAAGGGTCAAGAGTCATGAGCCTCTACCGAACATGAGTGTATAAAGGTTTACAAGATACCAAGTGCGGAAAGAAAAGTCAATACAAAATCAAAACAGTAAGAAGGAATATCGGGTCCTGCGGACTCTGCAGCTACCTCGAATATCCACAAACGTCGCCTCGCACAGCTACTGGATCACTACTGAGAGGTACCTGGATCCTGCACACAAGGTGCATGGAGTAAAATGAGTACTGCCAGACTCAGTGGTAATAAACAAGGGTAAGACATCATAGATAAGAAATCCACAGTAAAGCACAATGTAAAGCTATAACCAAAACCCTGTAGCAGTTCAATATCAACAGTAGATAGCCAACAATATCAACAACAAGTATAACAGCTAGCAGGTGTAGCTAAATGCAATGCAATGCATGAAATGACAGCTACGGCGCGTAGCCCGATCCAATTTGGGTACCCGTGCTCACCGTGGGGTTTCAGACTCCACAGGGGCTCCTACAGCCCAAGCACAATATCATGAATATATGCTGCGGTGTGCAGTCCGATCCACTACCAATCAGCGAAATGCGCAGCCCGATCCACTACTAGTCAGCTAATATGCAATCACAGCCTCGCAGGCTCAAAAGTAGTTTTGAAAACATCTTTTATCATTTTTCGGTTGAAAACAGAAATATCAAGTTCCAGAGATTTGGAAATAACATGATAACAGAAATAGATGCGGACTAGTAGTAACTAGCATGTCAATATGATAAGACAATGATAACGATCCTCGCGGGATCCAATAACTGGCTCACGGCCCACAAGTATACTCAACCGCCCAAGAAGGGGGTTCCTCGGCTCAAGAGTGGCCATTATCACAATATATAATATGCAACCATCCGAGAAGGAGGTTCGACGGCTCAAGATTAGCCTAATATCATAATACAGTATCAACAAGTCGGACTAAGTCATAGTCCCCAATCACAATCGACCCCGCACTCATAAAAGAGTACGTGTCTCGCCGCTATACAGCGTCACAAAGTGGTATACCGGGGTTTCGAACCCGCTGGTCATCACCCACATCCATTACTCACCTCAATACGGCGCGGCGACTACTCCTCAATGCCCTTGCCACGATAATCAAGCTCCGCACGCGTAGAATCTGATCAAATACAGTAGAAATACAACAAATTAGGCCAACGGGACGACACCCAATCAATACAACTCAATTTACATCAAAATTCCCAAAGTTGTCAAAATCCGACTTTCGGTACGCTTGTCGAAAAATTACAAAAGTCACATATTCGGAACCCTCATCTCAATACGAGTCTAAGCACATCAATTTTACCAAATTCGGACTCCATTTGCCCATTCGAAACCTTGATTTTCAAAAGTTCAAGCCTAGGGTTAAATCTTCCATGAATCACCCCAAATTCCTCCATTTTCATGATATAATTGCATAATATTATCAATACTAATCATAGTTTAAGTCCATAGTTGATTACCCGATGATTTCCTTGAGTTTCTCTTCAAAATCGCCCAAATCGCCTCTAAAGCCGAGACCCAAATGTGTGAAATGTTTCGAAATTTTCTAACTTCTGATACACTTAATTCACCGCGCTTTTCGCTTCGCGGACCATTTTCCGCCCTCGCGGGACCGCTTCGCGACCTATTGGTCGCTCTGCGAACCCAGTGCCCTTTGGCCATTTCCGCACCAGCCGATCCGAGGACCGCTCCTACGAGTCCGCTTCTACGGATTTTCATCCACTCCTCGCGGTCCTTTCCGCCCTACGATCGCAGTCCGCTCCGCGCGACTCGCTACGCGATCAACCACCCGCTCCCGCGGACCTCCCCATCACGCCTCGGGACCGCTTGCGATCGCCTACTCGCTCCAGCCCGGGCCCGGACCGGTAGAAACCGGAACCGGCCCGGACCGGTAGCAAGGGGGCCGGGTGGGCTGGGTTTTTAGGGGGTAGGGGTTAGTTCCGGGAAAAAATTTTGAACGGGTAACCGGAACCGGGTAGGCCCGGTCCGGCAAACAGTAACCTTAACGGTTAAACCGGACCGGCCCGGCCCGGTTCAACGGTCAAATTTTTTTTTTTTTTTTAAATACAGAAATATGGGGCCCACCCCAAACGGCTATATCAAAAAAATCCGTTGGCCAACGGATTTATTGAAGTTTTGGCCATTTTGTTTTTAATTTTTAACACATTTTTAATTTACAAATGTAGCCTTATGTAAATCTATAAATACCCCTCCCCCTTCTTCATTTCTCACTCAAAATTCTCATCTCAATCTCAAATTCTCTCATTCACCTATTCTCTAATTATCTAGTTCAAGACTTCAAGTCTTCAACTTCAAGTCTTAATAATTTCTCATTTCATCTTCGAATTTATTTGGCTCATTTTTGTTGAATAATTGAAATTCAATTATAGTATTTTATCATTCGGGTTTTGAACTTCAAGTTGGAATATTGGCTTGACGTTTGTTCGTGGTAACATCGAAAATTCGGAATTGCATAACCAAGTGCTCTAATTCGGTGCACTCCCTCCAACTCTTTCTCTTATTAATATTTTAATTGCATATTTATTTTGAGCTTATTTATTCCTTAAATTTTACAATATGTTTAGTGCTTCTAAAAAAGCGTGTAGAAAAGTTACTGGTAGGGGGAGTAAAAGTAGAGGTAATTCTTCAGCATCTGGTAGTAATAGCCCAATATCTATTGTTCCCGAAACAACGCCTAATGAAAATATAGATTATGATCAATTACAAGAAGATTATGGACTAGAAGATAATGAAATAGGAATTGAAGAAGAGATATCTGCTACACCTACTAGTGCACCTAGTGCTGGGGTAGGTAGTGTTGGAGTTGGTACAAGGGGTGGTGGTCGTGGGCCTCGTGGCACCGGGGGTAGACCACCTACGGTTCCGACGAGTAATCGTAGAAAAAGAAGTAAGGTTTGGAATTTTTTTGAATTAATTGAAGGTTTCTGATAGAGTGAGATGCAAAATTTGTAAAGATTCATTTAAACATTTGACTGGAGGAAATTTAGGGGGAACTGGAACGCTTAGTAGGTATATGAGAATTTCACACCCGATAGAATGGGGCCTAGATGGTGATGATAGTCAAACAACTATTAACCCTACTACTGGAGGGTTAGTAAAATATGATAAAATGAAGGATCGTGAGGAATTAGCAAAAATGATTGCTTTAGGTTGTCTACCTTTTTCGTTTGCTTCTTCGTCATATTATGTTACATATATTCAAAGAATATACAATCCATTATTTAAAGGTATACCTAGGAGTACTTGTAGAGCTGATATTTTCAGACTTCACGGACAATATCAAACATATTTACGTTATTTGTTTGAAAAACTTCCTTGTAGAGTATCTCTAACTTCTGATATTGGTCAAGCTGTTAATGGACGTGAATATGTTACTGTTACATGCCATTGGATAGATGATAATATTGTTATGCAAAAACGTATTATTGCTTTTAGATATGATGAAGATCAAAGTCATACCGCTGCATTTATAAGCAGCACTATTTGTGAAGTTGTAGAATTTTATAATCTGAAACAAAAAATATTATGTATGTCTTTTGATAATGCTTCTAACAACACTGCCGCAATTTCAATATTAAAATTGCATTTGCAACCACCTGTTAATGAAACTTTTTATGTTAGGTGTGCATGTCATGTGTATAATTTAATTGTTAAAAGTGGCCTAGATTTATTTTCAAATGAGATTAGTCTTGTTAGAAGAGCAGTTGGTGTAATTCAAGGAAATAATAGACATTCTAGAATAAGGGAATTTAAAGATAAGTGTGTCCAACATAACCTTCAACCCCGATTCATGCCAGAAGAAATAGTTACTAGATGGAACTATACATATTTATTTTTAAAAGTTTGCTATAAATATAGATATCCAATAACTGAAGTTGCTAATGCACATTGTACGAATCCAAGTCGTATGTTAACAACTGATACTTGGGCGGTCATTAATGATGTTGTTAAATTTTTACACAAATTTTATACTGCTACTGTTGAGTTTTCTGGATCTTATTACCCTACTATTGCTATGGGTTTAGTACATATAGCGGAAATTTCTTTTCTACTCTTTGAATTTAAGAAAAAAGAAAAATATACGGCTGCCGTGATAAATATGCAAGACAAATTCAAAAAATATTTCTTTCCAATTCCTCCGATTTACTTAATTGGTGCAGTTTTAAATCCTTCAATTAAAATGTCCGATTGTCATCAATTAATGAATGCTTTATATACTTATATGGAGATTGGGGAAACTGAAACCCCAAATTTATATACTTTTATGAACAGTTTAAATGATTATTTACAGCAATTATATAATTATTATGCAAATGTAATTGATATAGCTGCAGGTAATGTTAATAATTCTATTATGCAATGTAGCACTTCTGCTACATTGACTGAAGATGAAGGATTAGATGAAAGTTTTAATATTTTTTCTACTTTTTCTAACACTCAAACAAGTTGCAGGAACATTGATGAACTTCAATTCTACTTGCAGAAACAAAATGAGCCTCACACAAAGGATTTTTCACCGTTGGGGTGGTGGCATGAAAATGGAAAGCAATTTCCTGTTCTCTATGCAATGGCTAGGGACGTGATGAATGTGCCAATTTCAACTGTTGCATCCGAGAGTGCATTTAGCCAAGCAAGACAACAACTCGGAGATACGCGTCACTCATTGGGAAGCAATGCTTTGGAAGTTTTAGTATGTATGAGAGATTGGATTAGATCGGAAAGAAGAAATCAAGGACATGAAGATGTTGATCGCCCGGAAGACGAGGAACTTGGAGATATATTAACAAGTGGTCACCCATCCGAATTAAATACTCCGGAAGAAGGCCAATCAGTTCATATTGATTATGATGAACTTTGCAAGGCAATGCAAAATATTTGAATTTACTTATTGTTATTTGTTCAAGTCTTAAAGGATGTAAACATTCAATTTGTAAGTTTCAAATTTGAGTTATGAAATATGAAATAAAAGAAGCACTTGCAATTTGCAGCAAGTGCAATTTTTCTCATATTCCTTCTATTCTTTAATTTATATTTTAAAGTAATACAAATTCTTAATATAACTTAAATTGAAACTTTAAATTTGAAATTCAAACTTGAATGTTTCAAACTTAATTTCTTAAATTGAAACTTTAATTTTGAAAATCAAACTTAAAGTGTTAAATTGAAACTTTTATTTAGAAATTCAAACTTAAAGGCTTAAATTGAAACTTCAATTTTTAAATTCAAAGTTTCAAACTTAAAGTCTTAAATTGAAACTTTAATTTTTAAATTATAACTTAAACTCTTAAATTGAAACTTTATAAGTCTAACTTAATTTTGAAATACAAACTTAAAGTCTTACATTGAAACTTTATAAGTGTAAGTTTTTCTCATTTACTTTGTGTTCTTTAAATTAATACAAAGTTACAAACTATTAAAATAAATTATAATAGTTATACGAATTTAAAAATAATAATAATAATAATAATAAAGACGTTAAACCCGGCCCGGCCCGACCTCTTTAACCCGTAACCCGTACGGGTCAATTTTTACCCGAAAATACCCCAACCCGTTAAACCCGCTAAGAAGGAGCCCGGAACCGGCCCGGTAAGGAACCCGTCCGGGTTCAAAAAAATTGGGCCCGAACCGGCCCGGCCCACCCGTTAGACACCTTTATTTTATATTGGTTCCATCTTTACCCAATAAAGACAAAACTTATCGAGATCTCTTTATCTCATTATTTTCAGGTACCTGAGTCACTCCCATGAGGTCTTATGAAGTATTATGTCATGTTGCTCTTATAAAGAACTTGCCTCCTTATTATGACCATCTTGAACATTTGCTCATCTCATTCTTGAAGGAATTTTATCGTTGGAACCGATTAGTCCATTACGTTTCATGTGTTCCATAGAATATGTCCATCATGGACTTTATTCTATTTGGAGCATTAGTAGCTGAAATATGATATTTTATTTTGGGTCAGCAAATGCGCATAGAAATATTTTACAAATGAGTTATCAGTTGAGCTTCAAGTTCATATATATTTTTTGTACGAGGATCTAAGTGTACTCATAATAATTTATTCCATGTATTACTTTTTTCAGCTGCTTATTTTCTCGATCTAATGTTGGGATCACCAACACATATCCCCAACCTTCTTTGGGACAAATCTTTATGCATTGTGGTGGCAAAATTAAATCATACAGTACATTGATATTTCTAGATAAAAATATTTGGTTCCTGACCCTGAACTAATTGTGATGAGGAGAATGTACCATAACTTATTGGCTAGATGCGTACAAGTGCAGTTATATATTAAATAATACATCTCATAACCAATGGTTTAGCTATAATTGGAGGCATAGAATTTCTGCTAAACCAAGTTGGATTTAAACCAACATTACCAAGATAAACTATCATAGTTTATATTCTGGAAATGTGCTCTAATAATTTGAGTGATCAACCTTGAAAAATTCATATTGCAAGTTGACAATAAATGCACATGGGACTATACAATAGATGCTTCTTTTAAAATTATATTATAGGAAACTGTCCACATGGTAGGCGACTGGTCCCCATATATATCACCTTTTATTCGTTCTAGATTTAAATATATCCAATCCCAACCTTAACTGTATATCATGAGAATAAGCAACACAAGAGAATTCTTGAAGAATCTTTTATTTCTTCAATATATGCCAATGTGAATTCTCAATTAATTATCTTATCATAATTGAATTGGGATGGCCAACTGGTCATGCCAACTAATATTTGTTTCAGTAAACCTCTAGTTTACTTGTGGCATGTGATTTCATCAACATGTTTATACTTGTGTCGCACAAATAGAAGAAAATGAGGGGCGGGGGGAGGTAATCTTTTATATTTACCCGGTATGATTATAGTAATATGAATATATTCAAATTTTTCTTTCCTTTATAGTCTCAATATGCCAATCACTTAGGCTAATTTCTTTGAAACTCAAAAAGTTTCTTTTGAGACTTACTAGAAAATCAATGTCATGAACAGTTTCATTCATCCGGAAAATAACAAATTAGTTCTTCCAGAGTTTTTAATTGATTTTGTACTATATGATCTTTTGTCACACTATCCATATGGTGAATATCTCCTTTACGGAGAAAATTATACTATAATAATTGTCATGGTCAAAATTATCATAAGCAAAATTATTTATTGCTTTAATTTTGCCTTTAATAGCTTTTTGTAAGGCATGACAAAATATTTTTGGCGTACCATATGTACGCGATATTCTAGTAACCACACAATAATATTTATTATCTTTATTTCTCTCAAACCTTCCGTAAAGGTGAGTTGTAATAGTTATCCAACCATCATAAGCATATTCTTATGCAGAATTTGTATCATATGTATATTTCCAAATTCACTTTATCACAAGTCGCATCATTTCAGAAAATGGACTATAATCATATGTGTGAGCACGTGATTTTTGCCCTATATGAGAATTACTCCCAAAAATTCAAAATAAAAGAGTTTTGTGTTGTTTGCAATTGTTGTGAATTTAGTGTCATTTTTAAAAAAATAATGACAATATATATATATATATATATGTATATATATATATATATATATATATCGCATTTATATATATATATATATCGCATTTGCATTTAGGATTTAATTCTACAATTAGGAATAATTAATTTTATCTTACAAAAATGAAAATCACAAAAAATAGGCATCTTTTGCATTTTAGCCTTTAATGTCCAAATTGTGTGATTGTATTTTAATTACCATTTAAAATTAGGTGACAATTATTATTATGAGATTAGTATTTCAAGATAATTTTAGTTTTTATAAATTAATCTTACTATTTTGGGCTTTATTAATTAGGAAGTTGAATAATGGAGAAGAACAAAATAGAAAAAATTGGATTGGGCCATCTTGCAAATTAAGTTACAAGCCCAATCCTAAGAAACCTTACCCAACCCAAAACCCCTTGGCCCAAGAAGAAAATTTCAGATTTTTTTAGCAAAAAATAATCATAATTACATGACATAAAGTAGTGGGGGCAAGGAAATCAAGGAAGAAAACAAGGAGAGGAAAACATGGATTAGTGGGTTTTCTTTAAATTAAAAAAATATTTTCTTTTTAATAAAATATCTGAAAGTTTTCGAAATTCTTGCCTATAAATAGAAGAGAAGATTTATGAAAAAGAGGGGGAAAAAAGAGAGGAAAAATAGGAAGAGAAGAAAAAATAAAAAAAATTCCCTGCTGTGGTATACACTCGATATACACTCTGGACACAGAAGTATACACGAAAAAAATTTAATTTTTGAGAGTTTCTTTTGAGAATTGAAAAGAGTTCAAAGCTAGAAAGACAAAACAAAGAGAAAATCTGGAATATATTTTTCTTTTCTATTTTTTACCGGTTTTTTTTTTTTTCCGTATTGCTGGAATTTTCGGGATTGAGGTGTTGAAGCTACTGCTGGTTGTTACTGTTGTTGTTGCTGTATTTTCACCGCCCTGTTGATTTTCCATCTTCCATTCCTTTCAAAACCAGGTACACTTCTCTTATCAATGATGTTGTATTGACGTTCCCTGATGAAATAAAAATGGAGATCCAGTTTAAATTCATGTTGTTCTATAGTTTATAGTTTATAATTGTAATTTGTTTATTGTTGTAGTATGTAGTAGCTGAAAAACAGAAATCAAACAAACGATGTAATAGCTTAGTGATAGAGTAGGTAGTACAATAGTAGTAGTATAGTAGCAGTAGCTTATCACTTAGTTTAATTAGGTAAAAACTCCTAAAACATAAATTAGCATATCATTTTTCTACAAAAATCGCTAATTATTCATAGTAAGCTTCTTCATAAAAATGAACTCACATAGTTAACTACACTGGCTTGAATCTGTACATAAACGTAAGTAGGATTTAAATCTTAGTAAAATCAGTGATTTAGTAATGCTTAAGTCGTGAAGACAGTTGGATTAGATATTGGGTTTGTGTATTTGAAAAACTGATTTATAAAGTCATCACTCGTATAGCTAGTTAATTTTGTGGATCTAAGTTAGAATCTGAGTAATTTGGGGAGGAAAGAGTTAAATAATGCATCAACCTGACCTGTAATATCTAATAGGATTGATTCAATAAAACCAGTAGTGTGATTGTACAAACCTATGCATGATTCCCTTTAGCCTTAGATGATCAATAGGTAATTAACTTAATTGTTCTTCAAGCAGCATATATAATCGAATTGTTCTTCCTTAGAATTTTCAACTAGTAGCTAATGTAGATGTTAGTATCAATTTATTAATAAAAGTCGAGATCATAAAAGAGTATTTTAACTCTAGTGTGGGGTATAGTAGATAATTGATTCATGATTTGTTGATAGGTTGTATACTGATTTCTCTTTTAATGAATAAAACATTTTGAATTCATTCTATTTTACATCATTGTTTTGTTTACGTTTCAGCTTTTGGTTATTTCAATATAGTCTGAATCTGTTATATAAAAACGGGCTTAAACTGCGTCATGAACTCTGTCGAAGTGGTCAAGTGCAAGCTTGAAGACTGCCTGGGCTTTAAGGCCTGGGCTGGCCCAATGCTGATCCGGTTAATCGAATGAAGAGACCAGGCCCCCATTAAATATCAAAACCCGATGGGCCTGGAATACTTAGTGTAAAAATCGGTTAAGGGAAAAAACACGATTAGAAAAGCATAGTATATACTTCTTAGGATTGAACTTTAAAATTAACTTGGGATGAGCCTCGCCCGACTTTAAACAAGCGGGGCCCCCATTTAGTAATGTTTTAATACAATTAGACTCGGGAAGACTACTAGCTAATTCCATAGTCTTACCCAAAACAATTGAAAGCCGATAGACGTTATTTAGGGCACGATGTTAATGTACTTTCCATTGAACGAGTGTGCACTTGGTGCGACTCAAATCCAAATCTCGGCAAAGCTAAAATACACCGAAAGTCATAGACGTACTGGTTGCGGTATGACTCGAGGCGTGTTTTCGCGATGCCGCAAATTCTTTAAAATAATACCTAATGTAAAAAGCATTATATGTTGTTTAAAATCTATAATTGAGTCAAACAAGAGTCGGGAACGACAATTGAGCGACCGTGCTAAAACCACGGAACCCGGAAATGCCTAACACCTTCTCCCGGGTTAACAGAGTTCCTTATCCAGATCTTTGCTTCGCAGACATTTTAAAGAGTCAAAATTCCTCGGATTCGGGATTAACCGGTGACTTGGGACACCATTATCATTCCCAAGTGGCGACTCGATTAATCTCAATAAATCCCGAACCGATTGTCCTTTAATTGGAAAAACTCCTTCCCTTACGTTATTTTTATCCGTTTCGGATATTTGAGCGTCGAGGTATACCTTACAAGCGTATTTGTATGCTTAAGTGGGGTAGTAAAAAGGGAGGTGTGACAGCTCTGGCGACTCTGCTGGGGATAAGTAACCCAGAACTTCGGTTCAGGGTTTAAGAATTCGAGCTCAGTTAAAATTGTTGTTTTTGCTTATATCTGATTTCATTATATGTTTTGATTAATGTGCTACATGATTACCGCTTTGATATTGCGTGAACTGTATATATTAAACTGTGCCGAAAACCCTTCTCTTCTTATCTCTGGGGATGTGCTTACTGGTTGAGACTCCCCTTTCTGTTAGTGTCAATACCAAAAATAAGAAAAAGAGACCGGACAAGTTACAAAGCCGATTGACTCCGCGGGTCACCGGTACGTAGCCCCCTCCTCGATCCGAGTTGTCCGCTCGGGTACACGGTCTAGCACCATATGAAAACTTCGGGATATTGAACCTAGGTCTAGGACGTTTATTTGCATCATATCTGACTTAGGGGACTCAACATAGGGGTTGGGTCCGTCTAGGACAGGTGACCCGGTAATTAAGACCGAGCATATTATGTGTTGCATTTTTAATTGTCCTTGATCATTATGCGGACCGGCAAAAATCCCAAGGGTAGAAAAATTATTGAAAAAAAAAGAGGAAAATAAGAGTTATAGAAAATAGGTATCCGGAAAATTAGAAAATTTGAAAAAAATAGGTAGAACAATTTTGTTGAAATATTTGGTCAAATAATCTGACCGAACTACGCAGGTTTGATTCTCGCCGTTAGGTGGGATACGTAGGCAACCCTCATCGGGTCCAACCACCCCTTTCAAAAAATAAAAAAAAATGTGTGTTTAATTTTGTCTATAAAATCAAAGTGATGCCGTTTTTGAAAATAGCCGAATGTTCCGTAAGGACGCCGGAAGGTTGTTTTTGCAAAAATGGCCACTTTGAAGTATTTTCTTTTTCTTTTTGAATAATGGCCTTGAAATATTCCTTGTGGAAATGTTGCAAGGCCATAGCCGCAAAATCAAGTTCGGGTTCACACCCCTTTTGCAAAAATAACAAAAAATGTCAAATTTTTTATTTTTATTATAAATAAGTCGGGTGATGCTATTCTTGCTTAAAATAAGCCGAATATCCCTCAAAAGGACGCCGGAAGGCCGTTTTTGCAAGAATAGCCACTTTGAGTCATTTTAAATAATTTGCGGGCATAGCCTTGAAATATTCTCTCGCGGAAATGTCGAAAGGTTGTATCCGCAAAATTAAGTTTGAGTCATTGCTCAACTTTTCAAAAATATCCACTTTATCAAATAAGCCATTACATGGCCGGAATTTTGCTGAAATAGCCACATTTTTGCATTTTAACTTCCTCAGTCTTGTGTTGGCCTGTGTCGGTGCTGAACGATGCCCCATAGGCCCCCAGGATAAAAAATTTGAAAAAAAAGAGCCATCTTGTCTAAATAAGCCATTATATGGCTAATTTATGAAAATAGTCTCGTGTTGGTTTATGGTGATGCCGAACGATGCCCCATGAGCCACAGGATATGAAATTTTTAAGTTTATCTTTCTTAAATAAATTTTGCAAAAATAGTCATTTTGTAAAATAAGCCATTATGTGGCCAATTTTGTAGAAATAGTCATAATTGACGCCAAAAATATTCTTATTCTTGTAGAAATCTCCAGTACAAAATGTGAAAGTTTTTCAAGTTTGTAGTGGGAGTCAGTTTCTGTAATTTTCCTTAAAAGAAAAAAAAATCAAATAAACATCTCTTTATTTCTTGCATGAATTTGCAAGAACTACGCTCGGTCTGATTCATGCGGGGTCATGATACGTAGGCAATCCACATAGGATTCGACCATTTCCATAACCAAAAAGAAAAAAAAATGAAAATCTACAAAAAGGAAAAAAAAAAGAGAAAAAGGAAAAACCACAAAAAGAAAAAAAAACAAAAAGAAGAAAAAATGGCAGAAAAAAAAAGAGAAATCAATAAGCGGAATACCTTAACGCTAACATGATGGTTTCGTTTTGTCAATTTCCAGAAAGTTGAGGTGGTTGGTTGTTGTAAACAAGATCCAAGGAAAGTGATAACCGACATCGAAGCTGTTACGAGTGTTGGTCGGAAAGTTCAACAAGGGCCTACTGTGGTTGAGGAAAACAGAACATTGAAACAACAAATGACCAAAATGCGTCAAGCATGAGCCAATGGCCAAGGACAGCCTTCTCAAGAGTCACAGTTTGATATACAGCAAGGACAGTACCACTCTCCCGAGTACCACTCATACTCAAACATTGAGAAGCCTACCCGAAAGAAGGTACAAGAAGAAATGGCCCAAAGATTACAGAGATTAGAGCAACGGCTGAAAAACACGCAAGAAGTGGCTAGGATGCCATGCTTGTCAATTGGAAAGGCGCTCCGTCTCTTGAAGTTTTGGTGGTATATTTTGGTGTCATCTCTTTTGCCCGGGTTATTTTAGGGTTGTAATCCGGACGTTGTCTTGAGAGTCAAAACCCTTCTATCTTTCCACTTTGCTTTGTTTAGTAATAAATTTGTTTAGTGCTGTCTAGGTTTGTAATTCTAGTCTAGTCTGTTCGTTTCGTTGTCCACCTTGTTGTTTCAACCCATCAGTTTTGTACAACTCTTTGTTTCCCATCATTCCTAGTCAGTCCATTTCTGATCACTTTGCATTTTTTCTCATACTGACTTTAGCAACATGACATGCACATAATTCTAAGCCTGGTTTTTAAAAGTCAATGAAACAATATTGAAGATGTAATGATACTCGGAAGAAATAAAAACATATTGGAATACTGTGAAGCCGGAATCAAGTGAACATTGGGGAAAACGTAACATAAAGAAATGCCTTGGAAATGCATCATCAATTTAAAGCCAAAGGCAAAAATACCCCAAAGCTAAGGAACCATTCGTGGTATCGAGATTGTTGCCCAATGGCACTGAGAATCGTCAGATACCGAAGGCAAATATGTGAATCGGTCGAAAGGTGTTTAAATGTGTAGTTTGTACTTGGTAGGTCTCGAAGATTGGAATGACGAAGGCATTTTATTCGGCTATCCAAACACTTTATCCATTGTTATCCCTTCGAGCCTTATTATATTTTCTTTCATATCCCTCTTTCGGAATCAACAACAAAATTGAAGATTGAGCGGGGAAATCAAATGGAGAAAAGAAGAAAAAGAAAGAAAAAAAAAGAGAAAAAGAAAAAAACGAAAAAGAAAAAAAAAAGAAGAAAGAAAAAGAAAAGAAGAGAAAAGAAAAACATCGGGAGAAGTCAAATCACAACAAGGAAGCGATCTTATGATCTGAACTACGTCTGACTTGATCCCGAAAGGGTACGTAGGCAGCCTCACTGAGGTTCAGTCACAATAAATGAAAAATCCGAAAATCTAAAAAAAATCCCCCAAGAAGAAAACTGGGGCAGAAGTTATGGTTGTTGAATAAATAAGATTCCGAAAGTTGTAATTTTAACCCACGATGAAATATTTTGAGCCTTTATATCCTTCTTTTCTAAACCCCATCCAAAAGCCTGCATTACGGTCCAAATGGAGACCTTCCGATCAATCTTCAAGAAATGCCGAGTCAAACGAGCAAAGGTGAATCACATCAAGGGCAACACTCGAGTCCGAACAAAGGAGAATGAAGAATTCAAAGATGATAACAACCACCACGAGACTCCACGATGAGAGAAATCAAATGAGAGAGTCTTATCGGTGAAAACCCTCATGGGCACCGTAAGGCGACGGTAAGTCGAGAGAAAAGAAAAAGCAAATGAGAGAGGCTTGATGGTGAAAACCCGATGGGCACTGCAAGTCAACTAAGGATCAAATGAAGTGTTAAAGACCGGTTTCACGGCAGAACTTGCAACAAGAGTTGAACATTAGATTTGCTACACAAAGAAGGCTGAAGTGCATGATAAGGTCGCTAGAGTCGGTATTCAAAATCCGATAGGTCATTCTTCTGTAGGTTTCTTGTTAGGAATTATGTTTTCTTTTCTTTCTATTCTTCATACCTTGTTTTACCCTCCCTCTTATCGAGTCAGTCAGGTCATAACAAGTATAGAAATGATTCCAAAATTTGCCACCAAGTTTTCCAATTGCACAAGATGGGATTTAGCCAACACGACAATTATCGTAGGTCAAGGAATGACAAGGCCGGTAATTTAAGCCCACAAGAGCAACATGTGCAATGAGGATCATGCAAGACACAAGGGTCGGCAAGGTGCCAACTCAGCGAAAATATAGCAAATAGAGAGGGGGTATATCTTCTGACAAGAGAAAGACCAAAGGTTGCCAAGTGGAGTCATCAAAGGAATCGAGATCGAAGTTTGTGGTATCCGTCAAGAAAGGGACAATATACATACCTAAAGAGAGTTGGATTTTGAACAAAAAGTGAAAATGGATAGTCGGTGAACAAGCAAGGCGCTCGGGTGGAAAGCAGTCGCCATCAAAGTTCAAGGCCACAACCAACCACCGCATTTAAACTAACATATTTTTCTTTGCTTTGAAACAGGGGCATAGACGTTATTGATCCGATAGAGCCAACAACTTCCAATAGGCATAGGCTCATTTTGGTATTGAGGCGTATCTTACCACATTGGGCAGAGGCAAAAGGCAAGTTTGCGCCGAATTGGCAGGGACCGTTCGTGGTATCACGGGTGTTGTCCAATGGAGCATTATATTTAACAGATGTTGAAGGAAAGTGCGTAGAGACTGCTATCAATTCGGATGCGGTCAAAAGATACTATGTATGATTCCTTTTCAATTATGTGTTTTGTATTTTGTTGTGATTTTGGAATTGAAATGACGAAGGCATTTTATTCTCTATCCAAACACTTTATCCATTGATAGCCCCTTTGAGCCTTAATGAATGAATTCTTTCATATCCCTCTCTCGAAATCGCTCTGGTGCAACAAGATCGAAATTGCCAGAATAAAAAATGAAATGATGGAAAATGAAAAAAAAAAAAAAGAAAAATGAAAAATGAAAAAAAAAGAGAGAAAAAGACAAAGAAATCGGGAAAAAGTCAAAAGAAATCCATCTAACTTTTGAAGTTGGATGAACTACGTCTGACTTGATCCCGAAAGGGTACGTAGGCAGCCTCTCTGAGGTTCAGTCACAATAAAGAAAAAATCCAAAAAATTCCCCACATATTGAAACTGGGGCAGAAGTTATGTTTAATAATTCCGAGAGTTGTAAATATTTTTAACCCTCGTTGAAATTTTGAGCCTTTATATCTTTCTTTCTTAACCCACCCGAAAGCCACGTTACAGTCCAAAGAAAGACCTTCCGATCAATTTTGAAATGATAACAAATACAGCGAAGGAGGAGCGAAGCATCGGATAATACCCGTGGTACAGAAAACAAAATACAAAAAGGAAAAATGGAAAAAATAATAAAAATGAGAGAGTCTCATCGGTGAAAACCTTAGCCGGCACTGTGAGACGATTGTGAGGTTGAGAGAAATAAAATGAGAGAGTCTCATCAGTGAAAACCTTAATCGGCACTGTGAGACGATTGTGAGGTTGAGAGAATAAATGAGAGAGTCTTATTGGTGAAAACCTTTCGAGGCACCGTAAGGTGATTATGGGGACTATCAGAAAAGAGAAAAAAGCAACAAAAGAGAGTATCGGTTTGGGTTAAAGGCAATTCAGAGTCTGAATAATGATTGGAACGAACTGGGTCGGAGTTTAAATACATGGCATGGTCGGCGGAATCAGCCAACAAATACCCAGATAAGTTCCGTCATCTCTCCAAAATACCCTTACCTTTCTTTCATTTTTTCTGCATTTCATTGTTTACCCTTTTGAGAGCTAACTACCAGCTCCTGATAACGGAAGTTGAAACAATACTGGATCAGAAAGGATAAAAGATTGGGGAAAGGAATAAAGAAGCTTGGCAAACATGGCCAAAGAAAAAAGAAAACAAAACAAAAAATGGAGAAATGAGAAAAATACAAAAAGAGTCTGCAAGGGACGAGAAGTCAAAAGCCATGCAACATGAAAAAGCAAAAACAAAGGAAGCAATAAGAAGTGGGGACGGCAGATGCCAGTTGCCAGCAGTTTATATCTAATAAATTTTGTTTCATGCAGGAACAAACTGTCACTAATCACATTAAAGTGAATGTGACCAATGTGGAAAATTTAAAATACCAAAAAGAGAAAGTCTGCCGAATAAGTGGAGAAAATTCACATGCAAGAGATAAGTTGGTAAGAAAAAAAAAAAAAAATACCAAAAAGAGGAAGGTAACATCTTTTAAAATCTGCTCCCCAGTCCTCAATACGGGAATATTTTCTGCATTCGCATTGCACGTTTAAATTTCGTTAGGCGCCCACCTTCAAATACGGGAATATTTTCGCATTCGCATTGCACGTTTAAATTTCGTTAGGCGCCCACCTTCAAATACGGGAATATTTTCTGCATTCGCATTGCACGTTTAATTTCCGTTAGGTGCCCACCTTCGAATACGGGAATATTTTTTTTGCATCGCATTGCACGTTTAAATTCCGTTAGGTGCCCACCTTCGAATACGGGAATATTTTCTGCATCGCATTGCACGTTTCATTTCTGTTAGGCGCCCACC
This sequence comes from Nicotiana noctiflora, assembly GCA_032618575.1. Classification (NCBI taxonomy): domain Eukaryota; kingdom Viridiplantae; phylum Streptophyta; class Magnoliopsida; order Solanales; family Solanaceae; genus Nicotiana; species Nicotiana noctiflora. The sequence continues at coordinate 55,549 of JASVEL010009896.1, forward strand.
TTCAAATACGGGAATATTTTCTGCATTCGCATTGCACGTTTAAATTCTGTTAGGCGCCCACCTTCTAATACGGGAATACTTTTCTGCATTTGCATTGCACGTTTAATTTCTGTTAGGCGCCCACCTTCAAATACGGGAATATTTTCTACATTCGCATTGCACGTTTAATTTCTGTTAGGCGCCCACCTTCAAATACGGGAATATTTTTCTGCATTCGCATTGCACGTTTAAATTCTGTTAGGCGCCCACCTTCAAATACGGGAATATTTTTCTGCATCGCATTGCACGTTTAAATTCCGTTAGGCGCCCACCTTCAAATACGGGAATATTTTCTGCATCGCATTGCACGTTTAATTTCCGTTAGGCGTCCACCTTCAAATACGGGAATATTTTCTGCATCGCATTGCACGTTTAATTTCCGTTAGGCGTCCACCTTCAAATTCGGGAATACTTTTTGCATCGCATTGCACATTTAAATTTCTGTTAGGCGCCCACCTTCGAATTCGGGAATACTTTTTGCATCGCATTGCACGTTTAAATTTCGTTAGGCGCCCACCTTCTAATACGGGAATATTTTTCGCATTCGCATTGCACGTTTAAATTCTGTTAGGCGCCCACCTTCAAATACGGGAATACTTTTCCGCATCGCATTGCACGTTTAAATTCGGTTAGGCGCCCACCTTCTAATACGGGAATATTTTCTGCATCGCATTGCACGTTTAAATTCGGTTAGGCGCCCACCTTCAAATACGGGAATACTTTTCCGCATCGCATTGCACGTTTCAATTCCGTTAGGCGCCCACCTTCAAATACGGGAATACTTTTCCGCATCGCATTGCACGTTTAATTTCGTTAGGCGCCCACCTTCAAATACGGGAATACTTTTCTCTGCATCGCATTGCACGTTTCAATTCCGTTAGGCGCCCACCTTCTAATACGGGAATATTTTCCGCATCGCATTGCACGTTTAAATTCTGTTAGGAGCCCACCTTCAAATACGGGAATATTTTCTGCATCGCATTGCACGTTTAAATTTCGTTAGGCGCCCACCTTCTAATACGGGAATATTTTTTCTGCATTTCGCATTGCACGTTTAAATTCCGTTAGGCGCCCACCTTCAAATACGGGAATATTTTCTGCAATTCGCATTGCACGTTTAAATTCGTTAGGCGCCCACCTTCAAATACGGGAATATTTTCCGCATTCGCATTGCACGTTTAAATTCCGTTAGGCGCCCACCTTCTAATACGGGAATATTTTCTGCATTCGCATTGCACGTTTAATTTCTGTTAGGCGCCCACCTTCAAATACGGGAATATATTTCTGCACATCATGGTTTATATAGCTAAAAGCCCACACTGGGGCAGAAAAAGAAAAAAAGTAGTTTGTTGTTTTTGTTTTGATCAGGTTCAGCTCGAGGGCAAGAAGTACCATTGAAAATCAAAAAAAGAAGAAGAGGAAAACAAGAAAGAAAATCAACAAAAAAGGGAGAGTGAGCATCTCAAAAAAATCAAAGAAAAAGAGACAAGGAGAAGCAAACAAAAGCTAGGATAGGAATAATTGTAATTGTAGAATCATAGCTTAGAATAACTTCTTCATTTTACATTCCCCCCGGTGTAATAAGGAGGTCAACAAGCAGTAACCGCAACAGCAGCAACAGTAACAGCAAAAAATCGTAGTTTCATTGGTAGTCCCAGCTACCAAAATTTTCCGAACTACATTGACTTGATTCCCTTTTAGCCAGGGATATGTAGGAAACCTCTTGAAGCAAAGGTTCGGTCAAAATTTTGAAAATAAAATGCTTCTCACGGAGTGCTCAAATGGGCAAAAATCACTCGTATCCGCTCACTTGTCTTTGCACAGGAAACTCTTCGTGTTTACGCGCAAAGAGGGGCAGCTGTGAGCACGTGATTTTTGCCCTATATGAGAATTACTCCCAAAAATTCAAAATAAAAGAGTTTTGTGTTGTTTGCAATTGTTGTGAATTTAGTGTCATTTTTAAAAAAATAATGACAATATATATATATATATATATATATATATATATATATATATATATATATATATATATATATCGCATTTGCATTTAGGATTTAATTCTACAATTAGGAATAATTAATTTTATCTTACAAAAATGAAAATCACAAAAAATAGGCATCTTTTGCATTTTAGCCTTTAATGTCCAAATTGTGTGATTGTATTTTAATTACCATTTAAAATTAGGTGACAATTATTATTATGAGATTAGTATTTCAAGATAATTTTAGTTTTTATAAATTAATCTTAGTATTTTGGGCTTTATTAATTAGGAAGTTGAATAATGGAGAAGAACAAAATAGAAAAAAATTGGATTGGGCCATCTTGCAAATTAAGTTACAAGCCCAATCCTAAGAAACCTTACCCAACCCAAAACCCCTTGGCCCAAGAAGAAAATTTCAGATTTTTTTAGCAAAAAATAATCATAATTACATGACATAAAGTAGTGGGGGGCAAGGAAATCAAGGAAGAAAACAAGGAGAGGAAAACATGGATTAGTGGGTTTTCTTTAAATTAAAAAAATATTTTCTTTTTAATAAAATATCTGAAAATTTTCGAAATTCTTGCCTATAAATAGAAGAGAAGATTTATGAAAAAGAGGGGGAAAAAAGAGAGGAAAAATAGGAAGAGAAGAAAAAATAAAAAAAATTCCCTGCTGTGGTATACACTCGATATACACTCTGGACACAGAAGTATACACGGAAAAAATTCAATTTTTGAGAGTTTCTTTTGAGAATTGAAAAGAGTTCAAAGCTAGAAAGACAAAACAAAGAGAAAATCTGGAATATATTTTTCTTTTCTATTTTTTACTGTTTTTTTTTTCTCTCCGTATTGCTGGAATTTTCGGGATTGAGGTGTTGAAGCTACTGCTGGTTGTTACTGTTGTTGTTGCTGTATTTTCACCGCCCTGTTGATTTTCCATCTTCCATTCCTTTCAAAACCAGGTACACTTCTCTTATGAATGATGTTGTATTGACGTTCCTGATGAAATAAAAATGGAGATCCAGTTTAAATTCATGTTGTTCTATAGTTTATAGTTTATAATTGTAATTTGTTTATTGTTGTAGTATGTAGTAGCTGAAAAACAGAAATCAAACAAACGATGTAATAGCTTAGTGATAGAGTAGGTAGTACAATAGTAGTAGTATAGTAGCAGTAGCTTATCACTTAGTTTAATTAGGTAAAAACTCCTAAAACATAAATTAGCATATCATTTTTCTACAAAAATCGCTAATTATTCATAGTAAGCTTCTTCATAAAAATGAACTCACATAGTTAACTACACTGGCTTGAATCTGTACATAAACGTAAGTAGGATTTAAATCTTAGTAAAATCAGTGATTTAGTAATGCTTAAGTCGTGAAGACAGTTGGATTAGATATTGGGTTTGTGTATTTGAAAAACTGATTTATAAAGTCATCACTCGTATAGCTAGTTAATTTTGTGGATCTAAGTTAGAATCTGAGTAATTTGGGGAGGAAAGAGTTAAATAATGCATCAACCTGACTTGTAATATCTAATAGGATTGATTCAGTAAAACCAGTAATGTGATTGTACAAACCTATGCATGATTCCCTTTAGCCTTAGATGATCAATAGGTAATTAACTTAACTGTTCTTCAACCAGCATATATAATCGAATTGTTCTTCCTTAGAATTTTCAACTAGTAGCTAATGTAGATGTTAGTATCAATTTATTAATAAAAGTCGAGATCATAAAAGAGTATTTTAACTCTAGTGTGGGGTATAGTAGATAATTGATTCATGATTTGTTGATAGGTTGTATACTGATTTCTCTTTTAATGAATAAAACATTTTGAATTCATTCTATTTTACATCATTGTTTTGTTTACGTTTCAGCTTTTGGTTATTTCAATATAGTCTGAATCTGTTATATAAAAACGGGCTTAAACTGCGTCATGAACTCTGTCGAAGTGGTCAAGTGCAAGCTTGAAGACTGCCTGGGCTTTAAGGCCTGGGCTGGCCCAATGCTGATCCGGTTAATCGAATGAAGAGACCAGGCCCCCATTAAATATCAAAACCCGATGGGCCTGGAATACTTAGTGTAAAAATCGGTTAAGGGAAAAAACACGATTAGAAAAGCATAGTATATACTTCTTAGGATTGAACTTTAAAATTAACTTGGGATGAGCCTCGCCCGACTTTAAACAAGCGGGGCCCCCATTTAGTAATGTTTTAATACAATTAGACTCGGGAAGACTACTAGCTAATTCCATAGTCTTACCCAAAACAATTGAAAGCTCGATAGACGTTATTTAGGGCACGATGTTAATGTACTTTCCATTGAACGAGTGTGCACTTGGTGCGACTCAAATCCAAATCTCGGCAAAGCTAAAATACACCGAAAGTCATAGGCGTACTGGTTGCGGTATGACTCGAGGCGTGTTTTCGCGATGCCGCAAATTCTTTAAAATAATACCTAATGTAAAAAGCATTATATGTTGTTTAAAATCTATAATTGAGTCAAACAAGAGTCGGGAACGACAATTGAGCGACCGTGCTAAAACCACGGAACCCGGAAATGCCTAACACCTTCTCCCGGGTTAACAGAGTTCCTTATCCGGATCTTTGCTTCGCAGACATTTTTAAGAGTCAAAATTCCTCGGATTCGGGATTAACCGGTGACTTGGGACACCATTATCATTCCCAAGTGGCGACTCTGATTAATCTCAATAAATCCCGAACCGATTGTCCTTTAATTGGAAAAACTCCTTCCCTTACGTTATTTTTATCCGTTTCGGATATTTGAGCGTCGGGGTATACCTTACAAGCGTATTTGTATGCTTAAGTGGGGTAGTAAAAAGGGAGGTGTGACAATATGAACGTGCCTCTTATTTACAGACTATATAGATTAGGAATGGCAAACGAGTGATTCAGGTTGGATATGACTCAGATTAAATGGGTAATGAAAAAATAGATCAATTATCCGACCCGATCCATAGTTAATACGGATAAAAAATGGGTTAACCGGTGAATAATATAGGTTATCCATATTATCTATGACTTCTTGTATATGATCACTTTTGGGAGAATTCATAGTCTCTCTAACTTAAGGAACCCCCAATTGGAAGCTTTACAAATGTAAAAGTTAGACCTGTTGGTTACTCATTGATTATCCATTTTCTAAATGGATAATATGGTTCTTATCCATATTCGACCCGTTTATAAAAGTTCATTATCCAACCCATTATTTAGTGGATAATATGGGTGGTTAACTATTTTCTTTGAACCATTTTGCCACTCATAATATTGATAAATATTTTATTCACCTTTGAAGGATTATTTTGAGAACCTTTATTGTTCTCCTTTTTATAATTACCATAATGATGACTATAGTTATTTTGTTCTTTGGCACGCCCATGTTCATTGGTCAACTACTTGTCTTCATTTGGACTTATTGTGCACCGATAATATTCACTTCAAAAATGGAGCAAATCAAGTGGGACAAGCTTTATGCTTTTTCATGAAATATAATTTTTTTATTCATTATTATATATATCATTAATATGGTGTATTGGGATTAAAACTCAATGTCTTACCCATATAAATTATGTTAGGCCATAATGCGTTGGGACTCAAACCCAACATCTTATTTTCATGGTGCACTAGGACTTTAAAACCTAGTGTCTTACCCTTAAAAATGATGGGACTTGAATCCATCGTTCTACTCTCAACTAATAGAATAATAGGCCAAAGTGTAACGGAGACTCACCCCAAGGCCTTTAAAATATTGAGCAAAATTCATTTCTAGCCATCCGCTAGAAAGTAATATCATCCGGTAGCCATAAAATTTGGAAAATAAAATTCGCTAGCCATCCGCTTTCCAGTGAAACTAAAATCTGTCTAAATCAAGTAAAAATCTGAGAAAAGAATCAGACGTGTATGACAAAATATTTTCTTTATAAATAGTTGCTAAGCAATACTATAATCAATTTAATTGTTTTCAAAAGATAAGAGAGTTTGAATTCAACTGTCTATAACTTTAATAATATTGCTTAGCAGTCTATTTAATGTACTTAATGTTTCGCAAGATCAAGACATATCAAAAATAACTGGTAAGTTTGACAACACTACAAAAGTCTAAAAAGAACGCATTTTTTTTTAATTTGCATTCAAATTGGTGACTTTTTCAATCATTTCATTTTTTTAAAGATAAGCTTACATAGTCTTCAATTGCATTACTTATAGCAAATCATATTAATGCAAATCATATTACTTATATCTAATTGTTTTAAGTGTGTTGGTGAAGTTATTTTCATGACAAAAATTTGTTTAATTTTTTTTTATTGCAAAAAATTATTTAATGCATTTTAATGTGATTCTTAGGTAAATTTGTTACTTTTACATTATATAAAATAATTGAATAACACATGTTAAAATTTTAATACGGTACTAAAACACTTATTTTCAGGATAATTTAATTAAATGACCTTGCAAATTTATAAAGAAAGAATATGCCAACTGTAAATGGATGTTTAGCTGGCCGCATAAAAATGTATGCCTTAAACTCACATTTTTTTGTGTTAAAATTGTAAAGTCTTATCATAGACAAAGAGCACTGTAGAGAATTTAACCACTTTCTAAGAAGGGTGTTAGCATTTCTAAAATATATATAAAATAGATGTAACTATACAAAAAATATACAAAATAGATGTAACTATACAAAAAATATACAAAATAGATTGTCACTATACAAAAAATATACAAAATAGATGTTACTATACAAAATATATTCAAAACGACTGTCACTATACAAAAATACATGATACACTCCAAAATATTAGAAAATACACATTATACAAAATTTTTATATATTTTAAGACAGATTATACATTCACGATACAAGTTATATTTGGGATACACAAATATATACACTTTAGATACACAAACGCAGTTGAGATAGGCTCAATGTACACCAATGATACACTATCGAACTTAGGATACAATATTTATATATTGCAAAAAAAAATTTCTCCATTGTGCTAGGTAGGGATCAAACCTGCAACCATCTGCTTAGAAAATAGGCGATCTACCCACTGAGCTACAAGCGCTTGTGTTGTCATACTCATTCTGTTCGGCTAGTATGTGCAATATATGTTTGGGCCGAATGGCCATTTTTTTGAAAGTGGGTCAAAATATGGGCTATTAAAATTTTAAGAGGCTATAGAGGGTAGTTTTCTCTTAAAATATTATCACTTTGGATTTTAACTAGAACTAGAATAGACCTCTTTAATGAATAATAATACATGACATGGTTAAATATTAAGGAAAAAACACAATCTTCTTACATGTATTCTTTAACATTTTTCATCGCCTCATCTATTATGTGATTATAGAATCTCAATTTGGTCAAACACTGTATCCTTGTCCTGTTAATAAATTACACTTGCATTTCACATGAATAAGGAAAAATAATGCTAAAACAAATTATTTTTGAGAAAACAGTAAGTATATAAGAAACTAATCAACAAAGGAAAAGAAGACCAAAAACAAAGACACAGTAAAGAGGCAAAAGGATGTATAACTCATACAGAAAACGTAGTTTCTGAAGCTTGCCCAATGTGACAGGGGTTGGACCATTTATCTTAGAAGAAAACAGCCATTGTAAATAACTTTACCTTCAAAATTAATTCGTCGCCTTTTTAGTCTTTTTTTACTAAGTGCCAAACAAAATAGCAATTCGTCCCCATAACAAGCTCAAATAAAAATATAAAATAAGAAAATAGACAAGAATGTAGAGAGAAAGATGGGAAAGATTCTTATTTGATCAGGTGGTTTCCAAGTATATACAATATTATTTCATCCTCTATTTATAGTATATTATATAAAGGTATATAAAGAATGTAATAAAAATGACATTAAACAAGACAATATTATTTCTCATCCCCCCCCCCCCCTCTCTCTCTCTATATATATGGATGGTTTTATATCTTGGATCTTAATTTAATTTAATTTAATTTAATTTAATTTAGGGACTGGGGCTTCTTAACCCACCATAGGACGCTACATTTTATAAAAATGTACTCAAAATTTGATCGTTATTGATTGATGTTACGGTGGCAGTAGTATCCATATTTATATTTGAAATAATCATGCATGTGGAATGTATCTGATGTGAGTAGATTTGAATGACTTTGTAATGATAGTCACGACATGCTAATTAAGGAGTATGAAATTTCAGTAACTTCTCCGTTGACATGTATTAATCTGTATTTGCAAAAATATTTTATACTATGATTCTTGTTCTATCATCATATTGTGCATCAGCACATTATGAGTCATTATTTATTTCTCATAATAATTAAAAATATTACTACAATTGACACGTAATTTAAGACAAGTACACAAATTTTACAAACAGATTGACAATAAGCTTCCACAACACTCATTTCCATATATTATCCTCTGTGATAAGAGGAACCATAATATATGGTAGATGAAGTGTTCTTTTTCAAGCTCACGAAAACCCTCTTTATTCAAACATTACATGAACATAAATAAACTAAAGTCACACATATAAAATCATATCTCTCTGACTAAATCATAGTCCTCACGATCCAAGAGAATCCAAGTTCCATCTTCTTGTTGAACCATTCCTTTGTGCTTCTCAGTCCACCAAGCTGCAGGTATACAATATTCATCTTTTAGCATGTCCCATATCCTGTTGACAAGTGCCAGATCACGATTCACCTCTAGTTTAAAACCTGCTAAAACTCCTATTCCTTGAGTTCCATCAATTCCATGTAAATAACCCTCCAAATTATGCCTTGTGTGTGGGTCTCCAGGATTAAGCTTCAAATAAGGAGATTTTGTGGTGTCAATTATTATTTCCTCCCCAACGTCTATATAGCCAATGGGTGGGTATTTCGGAACAATGTCTAATAGGTTATGGATTCTTAGGATATGAAGATTTTTCAGTTTGGAAAATGTCTTTTGAAAATTGAGATCTCCAACTTTAGGACTTGCGAATACAAAAGCTGTCACTGGAAATTCCTTGCCGTTGCTTGTTTTGTTGATTCCGTTGAAAGCTATATCCACTGCATTTAGGGTTGCAAGTGATGCACCTAGGCTATGGCCAGCCACTGTTATGCTAACCTCTTCATTTTTATATTCCTCAACCAATCTTTTCACTTCTTCAAGAACCTGAAAACAAGAATATCAGAATGTAGACCTAGATTTTTAATATGTTAATATCAATAAAAAAAGGTCAGTCCGGTGCACTAAGCTCCCGCTATAGGCGGGAAGTGGAGAAGGTCCTGACTATGAAAATTAAAATTTTGTCATCTAAATTGTCACTATTAGAGTTGAAATGCAATATATAATTAAGTAAGTAATCGCGTGCTCTACAACTTAAACTTTGAGACGGAACAAAAAATAACAAATAATCCAGGAAAGAAAAAAAGAAGTATTAATAAGTAAGCGATTAATATGCACCTGGTCTCTGGCACTAAACTGATTAAACTTTGAACGTGGATCTTCTGATGTATAAATATTATAAAAGCCATGGTGCACCAATGGTTTGAATAAAGGAAGTAAACCCCCATCACCAAATACTTGTGGTCCTGGGATAAGTAAAAATTCAAGGTCATTAACCCACTCTAGTGTCTGAATTGTTCCTCGCCATGCAATTACAATATCCCTTCTCCCCAGTGCAACTTTACCCTCATCAGTAGCCACAGCAATATATCCCATAAAATTTGATTCCTTACTCCATGCTTCCCTTGACAATGATTTTACAAGGAAAGCACTAGGAAGTGGAATGGAAGAAGTTGCATAAAAATATTTTGTTACTTTATACTTGAGTGGGTCAAGTCCAGCTCTAGTAAAAAGATTTTCCATCGAGTATCTGCTAGCTCCTGCATATTTGGATGCTTTTTCATCGATGAATGTGTCATAAGTTACATGAGCTAATTCTCCATATTGAATAATATATTTACGAAGATCAACATCCAATGGGTCTAAAAGACCTTCCCAATTGTTTTTGCCACTAAGTTGCTCCCATTTCTCAGCCATACTAGCCATTCTTTTTCTTCTTTTATGTTTTTTTAACTCTCTTTGTTTTTTCTTGGTATGTGCTTATCATTTTGGCCATCAAGCCCGAACTTATATAGTGAAGCTAATTCATTTCTCTATAGGGTTTCACATGCATGAAACATGTTTCTTAAATTTTTCTTGTTAATAATTCATTATCTTTGTAACGAATTAATGATTGAAATGACAAAGAAATAGTGCGTATTAATTGTAATCATCGACATATTTCTAACTACCACCGTGACCTTTGCCCCATCTCATTACCATCGATAGTTGGATAAATTTTACAAATTTATATATATGTACACGTATCTTTTCAAAATTAGATACTCCCTCCCGTCCAAAATAAGTGATTTTTTTGGATGTTTTCACACATATTAAGAAAGTTATTTTTTAGTATTAATTAGCAATAGAATTGACCATTTTAACCTTACTATCTCACGTAAATACTTCTAACACATATTCCAACATTATTTACTCCAAGGACAATGTAGGAAAACCATCATTAAGTCATTCTTGAAATCCGAAAAAATCACTTATTTTGGACCACAAAAAAAAGGCCAAAAAATCACTTATATGGTTTCTTTATTTATTCTCTTGAAAGTCTTTTTCTCTATTTTATTTCATGGTATCAAAGCCATATTTTGGACCGGAGGGCGTATATTAACTAGTATTAACTAGTTAGGTAACATTGTTGAAATGTCACGTGGGTCATTTGAGCGACAACTTAAAGAGTTGGTTCATAGTTAATAATGATAATTTTCAATAGTGGTTTGCCATTATATTTCAATAATTAACTTGCTGTCCAGTGGCAGAGAGCCACATGCAAGGAAAGCGTTTCAAACTGAATCCCCGAAGTATTCGTATTAATTGGCATGTGGAGATTGTTCAGCATGTTTTTTGTTATCTTCATTGTAGCTCTGCAAAGAAAGTTAACTCTTTTCAAGAAGTAACCATAGTTTTTGAATTACAGTATTAGTAAAAATTGGTAATGGGTGTCCCATTCACCAATGTTACGAAGGTCAAGATGTGTGGTCTCCTCCTGTTTTTGTATTCTTTTGGGGTTAGATATTACACAAGGCCACCGCCACAATAAGGCAAAATTATACTCTGTATTTAACAAAGAAATCTTAAGCACACCTTATGTTAGTCAAAATATCAAGTAATTCATTGACGTTGACTAAAACAATGTGCATCACGAGAAACGAAATATAATAGGCACATATATATTTTATTTTTCGAAATTAATACAGTATAGGAGCCGATAAGTAAAATGTCTGATCCCATATATCATTATCGTTCAAATATAAAGAATTTGTCTATTTATGTTACATTATTGCTAGTGTTTTTAGACAAAGGACAATATGGAGCACTCTCCATTTATATGCAACGACCGAAGTAGAATTTTTACCGACGGGATTTTAAAATAACAAAAGTACATACGCTAATAAATTAAGGGGATTAATGTGTGTGTGAGTGATAATATAAATTTAACTTTTTTATATATATGAGTGTGCGCGAGCGCGAGCGCGAAGGGTGAACCTGAATTACATTGATGAACCTGAATTTTCGGTGAAAGAGATTCGGCCAAAGTAGTATGAATTCTCGATTATATGGGCGAACCTGGATTAATCGGGTCATCGAGTATGGAGTACCGACCACCAAATGGTCATGCCAAAAAAAAAAAGAAAATAAAAAGAGGGAGAACAAACTCCCTCTCTTACTTTTTTTTTATCCGGTGTTTGGTATCCATATTGGGGCCAACTAAATTCGGATTTGTGCCAAAAAATTTCACATTAGGAATAAGCACTCCCTAACAAAGACGGCAAGGTAATTTGTATCGTTTTATTCAAAAGAATAAATGGGACTGACCAAAGGGCTATGAAGTTTAGCTTAATAATTCGTACAATCTAGGTTGCCGAACAAATCAAAAAAACGAAAAGGAAAAGATTAATTCATACAAACAATAATTCAGAAGTGCTGTTAATATTATTAAGTGGGGCAGGTCGCAGGAGGCAATCGTATTTTATTTCTTCATTTGACTATCAGATCAAGTTTCTGATCTACATTTCTTCTTAGAGTCTCCTTTACCGTGGTTACTTTTACTATTAACTAGTTTTAATACCCACGCATACAAATCATATCACAATTGTGATGCAGGTTATTTGAGTCATGTGTAAATAACCTTAAAATATAAGTGTTTCAGATAAAAATTATATAATATTAGATATTAATTATAAAGCAGGATAAGAACTTATTATTCAATTCTCGTAGTATACAATTTTTTGTTTTATTTGTAGTAATCTAACCACTTTATTTTAGTACTTGCATATATTTCGGTGTCAATACTAAAAAAATACTAAATATGTCAAGTTGTGATCTATCTTGTTTGAGCATATTATATCACATTATTTTAACAAAGTTCTTACGTCACTTTATTTTTGACTGAAAGTTAAACATGTCTTATTCATCACATATTGTCACGACCCTAGTTCACCAATTGTGAACATGTCGTGATGGCACCCAGTCCCCATGACTAGGTAAGCCTAACATGTTGCGGAATATATAAGTTATAAATACTTAAATAAGAAATAACGGAAAAATAACATAAAAGATATGTAATCCGTGCCGCTTAGCACATACATCCGTCACACAATGAATAAAACACTACCAAGATCCGGAACCCCACGATAAAATAGACTAAAAGGGAAATACAACTGTGGCTCAATGTGTAAAGAGTATCTAACAACGAAATGAAGAAAAATGTCAACTAGTAATACTAGAATAGAAGGGAAGCCTCCGGATCCGCGGACGTAGCAGATCATACCTTGAAGTCTCCCAGAAAGCTGCGGGATCACCTAGCACGAGCCTGCTCTGATGTACCTGGATCTGCACAACAAAAGTGTGCAGAAGAGTAGCATGAGTACACCACGGCGGTACTCGGTAAGTGCCAAGCCTAACCTCGATGGAGTAGTGACGAGGAAGGTCAGGGCCCTACTGAGAAAAATAATTACAAAATGATAATAACAATAATAAGCAGTTTAAATGATAATAATTCCCGAAATAACAACATTTAAGATGATTACTGCAACTGTCTACAATTAAGCTAACAACAAATAACCAACTCAAATAAACAAATCCGGGATCTGTGGGAATTGAACCCACAGTCCCATTCTCAGTACCTCTGGGTCTCCGGGAATCGAACCCGCAGCCCATGTCTCAATAATATCTCAATAACTCAGGATCTCCGGGAATCGAACCCGTAGTCCTCATTTTAATAATCTCAGGATCTCGGGAATCGAACCCGTAGTCCTCATTTCAATAATCTCGGGATCTCGGGAATCGAACCCGTAGTCCACATTTCAATAATCTCATGATCTCGGGAATCGAACCCGTAGTCCACATTTCAATAATCTCAGGATCTCGGGAATCGAACCCGCAGTCCACAAACAATATCACTCCGGGTCTCTGGGAATCGAACCCACAGCCCTAGGATCTCCGGGAATTGAACCCGCAGTCCACAAACACATCAAATAAAGAAAACACACAGAGAGAATATAATATGTTAAATTACAACTTCACCGAAATTAGTGCCAACAATAATCTCAGGATCTCGGGAATCGAACCCGTAGTCCACAACCACAGCAAGTAAAGGAATACACAGAGAGAAGTATAATATGCTTAACGATAACTTCGCCGATGAACAGCGCCGGCGATTACCAAGAAAACTCAAGTAAGTCAATTAAGCAACTAGACAGTTAGATTCTATCTAATCATGCTTTTCTAACTACTACCGGGTAGGAATATCGAATTTAACAACTAAGAACAAGAATATCACTCATTGAACATTTTGAGTAAAGTATGTGTTCAACAACCAGCGCATGTACACGCCCGTCACCTCGCGTACAAGGCATTTAAAGTATCACAATAATATCCTAGGGGTGAAAGTCCCCCACACAAGGTTAGACAAGCCACTTACCTCGACTCCGGTACAAAACCGCTAAGAGACAACTCTCTTGCCATGAATGTCGACCTCCACAGGCATAGTATCTGATAAAAATTAATAGAATCACATCAAAATAGGCCAATTGGGCATTACCCAACCAAAACAATTCAAAATACACCAAAACCCACAAGTTGCCAAAACCCGACTTTCGGTACGCTTCTCGAAAAATTATGAAAGTTATATATTCAGGTTCCTTATCTCAACACGAGTCCGTGCATATAAAATTTATCAAAATCGAACTTCGTTTGCCCATTCAAATCAAAGATTTCCTAAAATTTAGGCCTAGTGGCTCAAACCCTCCATTAATCCTCCATTAACAGTGAAATAATCATGGAGAAACATCAAAATAAAGTTCTTATATTTACCTCCTTGATGAGACGAGAACAACACCGCGAAAATCACCTCAATCGGAGCTCTAGAACTCAAGATATGCCCAAAATACTAAACTTCTCGGTTTTAAACACTAACCAGGCCTATTTTCGCTTTTGCGGATATTTTTCGCATAGGCGGGACCGCTTTTGCGGTTCTATTTCCGCTTTTGCGGTTCCGCATCCGCGGTTAAATTCCGCTTCTGCGGTTCTGACAGACACCAGCACTTTTCCTCGGCACGGAAATGAGCATAACTTCCTCATACGATGTCCAAATTCGACGATTCTTTTTGCTATGGCTCCGAAATTACGATACGGATCTAATGGTTCAAAAAAAACTGAATTTGGAGAACATTTACCTAATATGGTACCCCTTTATGTTCAAAGAAGCAAATGTTGAAACATCAAATAAGAGCGTGATCACAACCCGAAACACACCCGAGGCCCCCGGGACCCCAATCAATCATACCAACCAACCCCAAAACACATTACGGACTTGCTCGAGGCCTCAAACCACACCAAACAACTCTAAACCAAGAATTACACCCCGATTCACACTTTATGAACTTTGAAGTTTCCAACTTCTATTTCCGATGTCGAAACCTATCAAATCGCATCCGATTGACTTCAAATTTTGCACACACGTCCAAAATGATATATCGAAGCTACAGAAACTTTCGAAATTCCATTCTGACCCTCGGATCATAATCTCACCTATCAACCGAAATTCGCCAAAGTTCTAACTTTGCCAATTCAAGCTTAATTCTACACCGATCATCACAAAAATATTCCGGACACACTCCTAAGTCCCAAATCACCAAACGAAGCTATCCAAACCATAAGATTTGCATTTTGAGTCTGATATCAAAATTTCCACTTCCGATCAAATTTTCTCAAAAACCTTCAATTTTCTATCTTTAGCCGAACGACTCCAAAATGACCCACGGACCTCCGAATTCACTTCCGATCGCGCTCCCAAATCCAGAATAACTATACGGAGCTACTCCTAGCCTCGGAATCCCAAACGGACATCAATAACACTAAAATGCATTTTAAGCCAAATTGATGCAATTTCTTCTAAAATGCTATCTTCCATAATATGCGCCAAAACGCTCCCGGGTTATCCAAAACCCGATCCAGGCATACGCCCAAGTCCGAAATCATCATATGAACTCTGTTGGAACCTTAAAATCTCAATTCCGAGGTCGTATACTCAAAATTCCAATCCTAGTTCATTTCTTCAATTTTAAGCTTTGGAAATGAGAATTTTCATTTAAATTTGACTCCAAACTTCTTGAACTTTAATTCTGACCATACACACAAGTCAATATACTTGAGATGAAGTTTCTCATGGCCTCAAACTGCTGAATGACGCGCCGTATCTCAAAACGACCGGTTGGGTCGTTACACATATTTTATGTAATTTTTTTTTTAATTTTTTTCTTTTCTTGTAGTTATTGTATTATTGTCATATGATTTTTTTGGCTTAATAATTAAATTAAAATCTTTCTTATTATCCTTTTAATAGTTTTTTATTAAATATAAATATTTTATTCTTGAAATTTGGTATATTTATATGCTTGAAGCCTCTTATTCAGAATTTTTTAGTCATTTCAATTTATTAGTAATATTTTTTAATATAATTTAATTATTCAATTTATTATTTTTCAATTCATTTAATTATAAATATTCTAACACTGTCTTTTTTTTAATACATCTCTTCCCAACTATAAATTTTAATTAATTTTTATATTAATATTTTGCGTATAACCAAAATAATATCATATTTTATTTTAAATTTTAACTTTTAATTAGTCAAAAATATTAATACATAAGTTATTTTATTATTACTTTCCAATTTATTAAGTTCTCTTATAGTAATTATTTTGTATTAAATGTAGTTAAATTTTCTTTCTTTTTTAGATTTAAGATACAAATTTAATTTTTAATTATCATTAGTTGTGACGACCCAAAGGGTCATCACTAATTTTATATTTTGAATTATATTATAATCATAGAAATAATATTTCTTAATTGTTTTCACACATTATATATAAATATTGTAGTAATATTTTTGCTGTTTTATTTCTTTGCATGATATTTCAAAAATAAAAACAAATATGAAATAAAACAAATTTCATCTCAAATTCAAATAATTCTTATTCTTCTATGTCGTAAATTGGACCGCAATTTCGAAATATTATGTTATGCTTTCAAATTTAAACGAATGACACGCAATTCAAATATTAAACTTAAGAAATTTTCAATATCAAATTCAAGTAGTCTTTCCCTTCCATTTCTAATATTAAATTTTTTATAATTTAACATAATTGTTTTTAATCTAATATATAGTTTTATTATGTTTTATATGGCTTTCGTTAACTTGTAACATTATTTCATATTATTATACTACTTTCTTTATATAATATACATAATATAATTCTTGTAATCATAAAATAAATATTTATTTTGTTTTAAATATTTCTCAAAAATTTTTAGACTTTTTAAATTTTAATAATATTTATAAGTATTGTATATTAACATTTATTTTATTTTCTAAACTTATTATTTACAAATTTCCTCACATTATCACTAATTTATTTTTATTATTCAATATTTTAGTTTTTGATTTTGTCTATTAGACTTGAATTACGTGAATCTATCGTATTTTATTTCTTCATTTGACTATCAGATCAAGTTTCTGATCTACATTTCTTCTTAGAGTCTCCTTTACCGTGGTTACTTTTACTATTAATAATAATGAATAATAAATTGAAGTATAGACTCTTGAAAAAAATAAAGACGAAATAAATCACCTTTTAGATTGTTTATGAGTATTAGAAGATAAGATACAATACATTTTTCTTGATATTTTTCTAATATCCGTTATAAACGGAGTACAACAAAATTTTAATCTGACTGGCCTTTAGTGTAGGCGTGTTGCGCATGTATTTAGTCTCAATGAATATAAAAATTAAAGAGAGAAGTCAAATAAATTTTATTTTTAATATTTATTTTTGAGTTATATAATAAATATTAACGAATAAATGTTAAATGATGAAAATAGTGGACACCCGGTTCTAGTCAAAGCAGCAGGGTTTACCACCACCTCCTTTTCCGATAGACTTGAAGTTCTTCATAGGCAGGCGAGGTAGAAAATCTTCTCTAAAAAAGAGACAGACCAAATCCTATTAATTTTTTACAATTAACATAAATTTTTACATAGGTTTATTTGTTGAAGGAATAATTTAGTTTTTAAAAGGTATAAAGTTGGTTATGTCGACGAACTGAACCTTATAGCAATTAAGTTCATATAAATTACTCTATAACTTTATAGATTGTTAGGTACCTTGCATATTTTTACTTTTTGTTAGGTTTATTTCCAGAAACTTTGCATTTATTTTAATACCTTTAGAATATTTGTTTTTCAAAATTGACATATACTAATAAGTAACTAAATCTCACTATAGGTTCCAAAAATATTCTAGGTTTCCAAAGCCAAAAACCTCGTTGATTTCTAGTATTTGGCTTTGTTTACGCTACT
Source organism: Nicotiana noctiflora (assembly GCA_032618575.1). Taxonomy (NCBI): domain Eukaryota; kingdom Viridiplantae; phylum Streptophyta; class Magnoliopsida; order Solanales; family Solanaceae; genus Nicotiana; species Nicotiana noctiflora. The sequence goes on from JASVEL010009896.1 coordinate 73,555, forward strand.
AAGTTTTATAAATAATTAGGCTTACATGTGTATTTACTATTTAGGGAGAAATATAGCCAAAATTATAACGTAAGCAATGTACAGGCTGGACGCTACTTTAAATTCTACGGCACATCAGAAAACAAAAAAATATTATGAGCTACTCTTTACATAGAAACTGAGGCATTTGAGTGGTTCCAATGGCTTCTCCGGGACAAGCAATTGACGGATTGGGAACAATTTATTGCAAAAGTGCAAATTCGTTTTCCTAAATATCATCTCGAATCTCCCGCAGGACATAGGGCTATAACCAAGGATTATTCTACTGAAATTGAAGACCAGATGTTCGACAATATGTCACATGGATATTGTTGTTCCAAGGTGTTTGCTATTGAGCGATCAAATGCTGAAGTCCTTACTGATACAACAGAATCTGATTTAAACGATGCAAAACCAGAAGAGGTCAAGGTGTGTGATGCAGGCTCTCGAGGAAATGGCAATACGCACCAGTCTCACTCCGTGACCTTACAAACTGAGGTTATGATGGCATCCTAGGAAGCTCAAATCTATTTAAGTATGAAGCTTTGGAATCGCAAAGAAAGCCTTTCACAAGATCTCAAGTTAAAAGGTTGAAAAACAAGGTCATTGGACCAATTTTGCACCTAAATGTGCCGTATATAAGCAATATTTGCTCCCCCAATGCCAATGATATCTTCTGCATAAGCTAGTGGTATTTTTAAACAGTTTGGGAAATCTGAGTAATAACAGGATTTCCAGCACGACCAAGGCCTGAAGTACGATTTCGAGAAAGTCCAATTTTCAAGATTCTATCCAAGATTGGTTTGAGACTTATTTTCATGTATTATGGGACTATATTTATTGCTTTCCTAGTTAGTTAAGGTTAATAGTTTCCTTTTCTTAAGATTGATAGAATTACTTTCCAAGATTGACTTGGTTTTTGTTTCCCAGAATTTTACCTTTTCCTATTTTAGTTGGACTTGTTGTCCAAAGTAGTTTAGGACTTTATTTCCTTATTTTTGAGTACAATTTCGTGACCCCCTCAATATAAAGGGGTATCTTCTTTGTTTTTAGGGAGATTATTCATATTATTATGAGTAAAAATTGTGAGATTGTTTTTGCACTCTTGTGTGTGGTTACTCTTGGATTTATTCTTCAACCTTCAAGACTCAACTTAAGGTGATAAGATTAAACCCTTTTTGAAATCTTAGATCACTTCTAGGTATTCAAGAAAGGTGATAAGTTTAGGCTTATTGTTGTTCTTGTTATTCTAAAGGGTCGGGTTTCACAATCTATTTCTTGTTTTTAATTCTCTATCAAAGGCGATTAGTTCTTTGTTAGCTAATTGTTGTTGTTAGGATTCAACTTCAAGAATAGACTTCTTGAATTCAAGAAACTCTTTCTTGAATTCAACCTATATTTAATTTCTGCATTTTTTCGTTTCTTTATTTTCTTTAAGCTTCCGCACGTTTCTTGTTTTTATTTAGTAAATCTTGAATCCTCTATCGTGTTGCTATTAGGTTACCATTAAGGTTCTAGTTAATCATATCGGTATTTCTTCAAACTATGATTCCATTACTTCTTTAGTTAGTTTAACTGTTTAAAATTAAAATGTGACTAAACTACTGGAATATAAAAATAAAGAGGAGGAAAATACAAGAGACTATGTAGCTCCGGTGTTGGCAATTTCGTCTCCACGGGATATAACTATTTATCTCATTCCTTTTGCTAGACAAGGATATGTTACATCGAATGCTAATGGGAGATTTCCAAGGATAGAATTCCTATTTGCTTGTGCTAATCAAAATATATTGTTCAATGACCATGATGTTAACCTACACAATTGCAATTGGATGGATAGCAAGAGAGAAAATTTTATGATACCTTATTGTGTGTAACACGTAACCTGCTATAGCGGAGAATATACATGGATTACTACAAGAATTTGTTAAAAGTTACTTCAAGCAGTCCCCAAATATCTAGGTCGATAAAGCTATTAGATTGTTCCATGTAATGTGTGGTCTAGTTTTAGAGCAAGGTCTACTTTGCCAGACTCTTTCCTTTGATCCTAGTTTTGATTTGTCCACTACATTTATTGGCGATGCAAGATATTATTCAGTCATGGTTGTGGATGATTTCAAGCGGATTATAAGGATATTAGAGCGTCATAGTGATTCCATCTTCAATGTTTTATGTATTTTGAATCAATTCCCATTTGATCCTGATCTTGATTATGCCGCACCCAACACAATGGAATGTATTTTTGAAGATGGCACTCTGAAAGTACGATTTATACTTCTAACTGAGGTGTTTCATATTGGTCAAGTACTCCCTTTACAAAGTGGTATCACTTTGGATGATTGTCATAAATTTGAGACTTTTGATTGTTGTCTTATGGGGGAATGCACATATTATGTTTTGGAGTATGATGTCATATTATGGATTGTTCCATTTTGTATTTGTTTGGACAATTGGCTCGACACTGGGCAGAATGATTTAGGTTTTGTGTCTTTTACTAATAAATATTTAAATATTGTATCAGATTAGTAGAAATATTGGAAGGAATTTTTTAAAGAAGTAGAAATTTAATTATAAAGTTGTATGATTGCGGGTGTGTATGTGGAGTTGACATGGGTATTGAAAGTTGTGGTGCTTTTAAAACTTCTCCAGCAACTTACAAGCTACTAGGAGAGTCTATACAGAATTCATTGATGTATCTTTTTAATGATATTACTACTCAACTTATAGAGCAATTCAATGCACTAGTGGGACAATGTGATATATGCGCTTATAGGAATTGCAACATTCTATTTTTTTTCTTGGATGTATCACTTTATTGGGTCAGATGACGAGTCTAAGGATATTTTCTTTAATTATCGTCCATTATGATGATAAAATGGAGCTTGTTGTTTGGTTGCTTCACATTTGTCCCAGCACTTTGTTAGAGGTATATATATATATATATATATATATATATATATATATATATATATATATATATATATATATATATATATATATATATATATATATATATATAACCAGATCTTATGCCTTGTGTGTCTTACAAGCTATGGCAGAGAAAAGTATGCTAGCCAAAGTAGAAGTAATGGATTCATACTTTAGCGCTTCAAATCTGATGTACCTCTAAATTATAGAGCATTTCTTAGTTGGTTTACTCTGTTGAAAATGCGAAAAGACCCATTGATTTGGTCAAGTTATATCTACAATAGTATATTATGAGGTTTGTCCCTACGAGACATTAAAATCTTGAGCAAAGATCTTCTGGAATTTAAACTGACCATATTTTGCTAAGTTCTAAGAGTTTATGACAGCATATGCTTTAGGATTCTGGATAAAATTGCAGTTGAAGGTTTATTGCAAATGTTGCTTTTCCATCTTCCATATAGCTCCAAGTTTTGGACTAGGGAAAGAGGACCAAGACAATGTATAGTAGCCTCTCATTGGAGCTTTCAAATCTTTGTCAAGAGCAAATTTGTATTTCCTGGATGCCTTGGATTTCTGCGTTGCGAAGTTGCTCCTATACTCGAGCATGTCATGGAGTTTCTCGAGGTAATATGTTGTTGGTCTTTGTCACAAGGACACGGGTTTTGCAAGGCAATAACTATTATGGGATTGCTGGATATGCTACTCACCATGGCACAGTAAGGCGTGGCTGCACTTACGGGGAAGCACTCTACTAACACTATTCTCGAGTCGAACCTTGACGACAGGTTCTTATTGAGGATGGGAGTATTGTTATGAACCTGCCTCAGCCCAATATAGATACTTGCAATATTGTCACACAAGCAGCTATTAAGTCGAGAAATAAGACCAGAAGACCATCATAAAGATTGAGTTGGGATCCATGCCCAATAGTAAGATTTATTTTTAAAGGGTAAAAAAAGGCGAACGATATTTCGCTAAAACCTTCGTGCTTTTAGTATAATATATAAAAAATATATATAAAAAAATATATATAAATAAATATAGATAAAAAATATATATAAATAAATATAGACTATTGTACTGTCGTCATTGATCCGGCACAATACCGGCTCGGCCCCCAGGCCACTAAAGTGAGGCCCCAAAATTTACTCATGTCTTATGTTTTTAAGTTACAACATATGCCTTATGTATAAATATAAAATAATTACTAGTAATAATTATGATTAATTATAAGATTTTTTTTCGGATCATTTACTACCAACTTTCAAACAATTATTAGTCACATAGTTACATAGCTTTCAATAAGTACAAAGGTACTTTATACTTATTTTACATATGCTCGCCCTTAACTTGACTCTATTTTTCTTAGACACTCTAACTAGGACATGTACCTATTGAACACTCCAACCCTAACAAAATTGTGCATATTAAGCACCTCGGACAATATGTATAAATAAGTTAGCGCGTGACAACAATTGCCTCGGATATGGCAAATCAGACAAATAAATGATAGCTAGGTGGAAGTTTAAAAAAAAAAAAAAAAAAAGCTCTTTCTCCCTATTGGATACCCTTCCCCACTGTTCATCTGTCCTTTTGAAAGCCTTAAAAGTTAGAACCATAAAATTTAAATCCTAAATTAGCTGTACTTTCCTCCTCTTTCTTCGATTCATCTTTAGCCTCTCTTCTTTTCAATTTCTATCCAAAACCTACAGCTTTACCTACTTTCTTTTTGTCTTCAAAAATTTATTTCACATCACAGAACCTTTGTCACATATTCACTATTCATCACCCGGTACTTATCTTTGATCTCCATTTGGTACAAAATTAAAGTCACATGCGGCAATGAAATCGTTAAATTCTTGTTGTATGTAATTCAATTATCCTGATGTCACAATATAGTGAGTATAAAGGCCATTATTCTGGAGTGTTTGGATATCCAAGAGTGGAGAATAAAGTGGGCGCCATTGATGGATGGTGTTTTTTAATCTTCAGTATTTAAAAGAGAAATTTTATTGGTGGTGAGATGATGATAGTAATACTAAATAATATCAGTAAATACTTTGCCCTTTGTGGTTTATTTTGAAGTCACTAATATTTTTTTTGTTTTGTTTTTGTTTTTTTTTTCTTTTCTTCATCTTTCACCGAGCGTCGATTGGAAACAGTCTCTCTGTCTTATCGGGTAAGGGTAAGGTCTGCGTCATATTACCCTCTCAGACCCCACCATATAAAATTATACTGGATAGTTGTTATACCACGACTAGGAATTACGGATTCACTGTAAGGCCTCTAAAACTACTGTAAATACTTGAATTAATGTAAAAAATAAATATTTCATAGGATGAGAAATAACTTGTGTGGTTCCACTTGACATAGTTGACTTCGACGCCGGTGTAAAAATCTAATTGAAGGTGCCATTTTGGGGGAGTGGTCTATCGGTGTAAAAAGCTGATTAAAGATGGTGGTGAATGGATAAAGGTTCATCGCTTAAGGGCTTGCTTATATATTTGGCCATATAACACTACTAAAAAACGGGCCTATGGGAACAGTTATTCATGGAACGTTTTAAAAACCGTTGCCATAGACACCATATTGTAACGGTTGTAACCGTTTTAATAGATTTTAGGTGATATCGGCATACTACATCTATAAAACCGTTGCAGTTGTAACAAAACCGTTACCATAGTCCATTTTTTTGTAACGCTTTTTATAAACCGTCCCAATAGAACAATTTATGGAACGGTTTTATTGATAAAAATTCTATTGGAACGGTTCTTGTTTCCCTCCGTATTTTCCCTCGTCAATTTCGCCAAACCCGCCCAAATTAAATAACCCATGTTTCTTTTATTTTAATATAATAATATAATATTAGGTTAAAATATTTTATTACTCTTTCCCCAA